>BPVZ01000017.1:666217-682215 GCA_020521535.1 Rubroshorea leprosula
TTTTTTTTTATTGCAGATATGGTGTGACTCCATCGACCCCATTGGAAGGGCTCTTTATTCAAGGGCCCATCTTTATCAGTTTTTTCCTTGCTGTAAGATAAATTTCTTTTAGTAATACTCTACAAATTGATTCCTTGTTTGATTTTTAAATTTAAATATTTGTTTCTGGTTACTTCATTTTTCCACCCCAAATATCAAACATGTTAGAAAAAGTTCCTTCATTTAAAGATGGTGGTACATCTTGGTTTACATATCTCACAACTCCAAACAGTTTGTATATATTTCCAATTTTGATAGGACTAAGTTCTTCATAACAGTCAAGGTATACTTTTTTTTTAATTGTATGAGTGGGATTGATAATTGCATGGAGCGCTATTATCTCAATAATAAATCTTTGTTTTATTTCTTTATTTTTTTCCCCCTCAAGTTTGATTTCAATTTGTTGACCTCTATCATTTCCCAGTGCAACATGAAAGAAGGTATGGAAGGAAATCCTGTAGCTAGCACCGTGAAAAATGTTTCTAGGGTCCTTGTCGTTCTTACAGTTCCATTTACCAGTACTTTCCCAAAGGTAATGTTACTTAGTGCATGATATCTTGGCGAGATGATATGTTCTCCAAGGTGAAGGGATTTGACAAGAAAGGGAGGGTTTGCTGCTTAGGGAAGGTCCCAACTTCCAAAAAATATATCCTTTCCACCTCTACAAACAGTAATGTTGAGCAAAGGTTGAGTGAGGTAGGGAATATGTTGAGTGGATTAATGCAGCTAATGAAGGCAAGATTCCCTAACGAGAATATCACAGATATTCTACAAGCTACCAACTAATTAGCTGCTGCCAACAAATTGGATAGAGAGGTAAACTTTTTTGTTGAACCATTTAATTACTTTGTGATGCTATTATTATTTTAGTTTTTAGTTTTTACTGCTTCTTAAGGAGTTCTTTGTATTCTTGCATATATATGTTTGGTAGATGATAAATAGATTTTTCATTGGGAGCTTTATTGTGAAAAATGTGGCCATCAGTGGAAAAAATCAATGGAAAAAAATTTTTGAGCTTATCTTTTGTCCCTTTTTTTTAGCTCTTCAGTCTTTTCTTAGTTTCTCGTCTCTTCTACTTTGGTTCTTGGTGAGCTTATGTTTTGTTCTTTTCAATCTTCATGGAAATCTATACTCATTGAATTTTATTTTTCAATAGGCACATGCTGCCCGTCAAGAGATATTTAATACTCACTCATATCTTTTTGTTCGGGTTTCACTATTTTTGAAGTTTAATCTCTCAAATCTTTTTTTTTTTCATTTCTTTTGGTTGAATTTTTGAAATTTTAGTTATCCCTGAATTTCTTTCTACTGAATTATAAGTTTCAAATGCTAATAGTGGGCAAGGTTTTTCTCCAAATAATTGTTCCTCTTCACATTCAAGCCATCACCTTTTTGTCTTGCCAAAATGAAAGTAATGAAGAAAATGATAGGCAAAGGGATTGAAAGGCATGTTAGTATCTTTTCTTGGATCTGTAATTTCTAACAATAAGCATTTAATTGAACTTCTTCTGATTCTACAATTTCTATTTTTGCCTAGATCAACTGTTTTGAGATTGATTTATATCTATGGAATTCCTCTTTTATGATCACTAATTTAGTGCATCAATTAATTGATTTTTGTTTTAAATTTTTATGGCCTTTTTTGTTGTGTTAAATGGTTTGATCTGCATAGAGTAGCTTAGCTTGAGTAGTTGTGTGCTTTGGAGGGATTGATTAGTGCAAATGGTTAGGAAATTTCAAAGTTGTATTTTTTTTTTCTTTCCTGTTTGTGTGCAAAGGATTAGGGATTGATTTGTGCTTTGGAGAGATTGACTTGTGCAAATGGTTGTGTGCTTTGGAGGGATTGATTCTGTAGCTCAAAAAAATGACATTAATAAAAAGTGTAGAAGAAAAATATAAAATAAAAGTGAATTATCAATTATCAAAAAAAAAAAAAAAAGGAGATATATACCAACGGAATTATCCATTTGTATAGGTCAGGGTCTATACCCATGGCAAAATCTTTTAAAAATTTTCAAGGTCTATACCAACGGAATTGTCCATCTGTAAAGGTTAAGATCTATACCCATAGCAAAATCTCTTAAAATTTCTCAGGGTCTATACCAACAGACAAGTTTTTCATCAGAATAAAACCCGAGGTCTATACATACGGATTTGTTGTTGGTATAGACCCTATACTAACGAGGTTTGCGCTGATTGAAGGCTCTTAGTACCTGGGGGGTCTATACTGATGGAAAAAGGGTGTATACAAATGGAAAACTTCCGTCACTATAAGTACATTTGCTTGTAATGATATGATATTCATCTTCATCAACATCACTTGAACTTGTCCACAAATTGCAATGATTATTACTGTCTTCATAGTGGTTTTCTCTCTTATCATTGTCAACAAGAGATTTTGAATTATCAATAGGTAATTGTTGAGAAGTTATTGGATCTCTAGCGATTGAACTTCCTAGGCTGTTTGCATCATTTTGGTCAGTGTTTAGTGTCTTGTATCTTTTAATGACAATAAGTTTTTTTCTCATACTTTGCTCTTTCTTTAGTAGATAGTTGATCTAATGGAATTTTCCTTGGCCTGCCCTTTTTCTTTGTCCCTGGCTCAGTTGCTAGAGTTACTGCATCCACATTAGGCTTCTCAATTGCTGGAGTTGCTTCACCCATAGAAGGTTGCTCAGATGCTATAGTTATTTCATCCACATGAAGCTACTCAGATGCTAAAGTTGCTACATCCACAGAAGATTACTCAGTTGACTCAACAGATGCTACTGTTAACTTTCTAGTAACACTCTTTACTCTTGTTGAAATAGGTTTTCTTGCAACATGTTTCACCCTTGTTGGAGTAGATCTTGTTAGAGTTAAGGAAATAGATCTTGCTACTATTGATCTTGTTGGAGTTCATGGTGTTGGAGCTGATCTTGTTGAAGTTGATTTTAAAGTTGTTTCCCTACTTTTAGCTTGAATGCTTGAGGTTGAACCTTCTTCAACTCTAGATCTAGCCCTACTCTTCTTCCTCAAAGCTCTTACTCTATGTAAATATGTCAAATATTCCTCATCATCAGTGCTATCTAGACTGCCTAAATCTTCATCACTCTAAGATTCATATTTTGAATCAAACTTTTTATGTGAATTGTCAAAATTGTCCTCATAGAGACCCTACATTGTGACATTACCAATGTCAGCTTCAAGTGGTCCCTCATTATTATTATTATCAACACTAACCCCACCACCCTCATTTATAACAGCATCTTTCCAACTAATAGACAAAACATGGTCAATTACTCAAGCAAAATTGACCTTATGATCAACATGCAGATGAGCCTCACCTTCATTCTTCAAAATTCTAAGAATAGTAAGAATATTATCATCCTCAGCCAATGATTCTAGGGAATCCATGTCAGTTAATGGGGCTTTGAATAATATATATTTTTTATCATAACTTCTTCATATCCCAAAGAAGCAACATAATCAGCAATTTCAAATACCTTTAGGTTATCCTCATCCACAGGCTTAGTAATCGAGACCCCATTAACACACTGTAGTGGTGGGTCATAAGTGAGAGTACCCCTATGATTGATTACCAAAACCCCATAAAATTCTTCCATTTGATTGTTAAAATATCATAACAAAAACATTCAATATAAAGTATGGCCCAAACTCACATATCAACAAATTAAGTTTATTACACATAGCACAGCATGCTGGAGAAAACGACAACACAATGGCAAAAATAAACACTATTTCTCGAAACCCTAACCTTTTCTATTAAAAATCCAACAAAAGATTGTAAAAAAGACTGACCTAATAAAGTTGATGTCCTACACCGAATAATCAACATAATCTCGCCACTAAGGTTTACCACCAATCTTTAGCACTGTTTGATAAGAGAATCTGACAATAATTTGCAATTTGTTTGAAAGCAAGCTCCTTTCTTTGTTCTTTGTTTAATGGAAGCAACTTGCCTTATATTTTTCCCTTAATCAGCCCTAAACAAAACCTTAAACCTAAAGTCATTGTTTATTCCAAATTGCCTCGATGAATGGCAAGAGTTTTCAAGTGGGTGAGTTTTTAGGGAAATAAGTAATCTAGTTCAACAAATCAGAGGCCATGTTAGTAAATACTAAAATACCCTCAATTTATTCTTCTTGCCATCATTCTCCTCTACCTTATCTCTCTATTCTCCTCACCACCACCATTGTTTCCAGCCATCATTCCTCACTCTTCATCATTGTTTCTTTTCTCCTATCCCCTTTATCCACCTCGCAAAGATGATATGGGTTCGTCGCAAACCCAAAGATGATCTAAGTTTGTCGAGAACCTAGAGACAATCTGGGTTTGTCATGAACCCAAACTATCTCTGGGTTTGTGACAAACCTAGTTTTGGGTTCATGAGGAACCCAAGGAAAGTTCTTACGAGCCCATCAAAGGGTTCTCGTTGAACCTATAAGTGGGTTTCTTTGTTTCTTTCAAATCTTGTAAAGACAAACGAGGGTATCCATGTTGTGTACAGTGTGGTATTAAAAAGGGTGGTCATCGCCTTAGGGATTGCCCCAATTGCAATGAACACTATCTTCTTTGGTATTCCTCCCATGTGATTTACTTTAGCTACCCATTCCATTGTCTTTCCTATCTCCCTCCTCCCTAGCACACAATGTTAATCCAATGACAACTTTAAGCAAAGGTGTATCATTGACTTGGAGTCACAGTTTGAATCTAACAGACTACAAAGTGATTATGGAGTTCTAATGGCTCCCCCGTTGTGTTTTAGTAGACCATTTACATTTTTAAGAAAAAAATTTTACAGTAAATTTATCAAATAAATTTCTAGTAAAAAAATTGATCTTCTAAAAACCTTTCTAATGAATTTCTAATGTTAGAACTTTTTTTCATTTCCATCCTTGTAATCCTACAAAATTCTTTCTTTTCAAAATTTTATCAAATTCTCAAGGTGATGGAAAGAGAAATGTCAGTTAATTTTCAGTGAGAGAGAAGGAGAACCATGAAGAAGATGAAAGTGGGGGTAGAATTGTATTTTTATCTTTTAATTTGTAAATTGTTTAATGTTATGGAATCTGACTTGACATTTTTATGTCCACATAAGCTAATTATATGATATGATATTTCACCTCATAAAAAATGTCATTCTGGAAAATTTTAACAATCAAGTGCAACTTAACTGACAAAGAGAACAAAATTATGTAATTTTTAGAGTTAAAGGATCAAAAAAATATAAAAAATAGTTAATAGACAAAAATTATATAACATTATAAAATTGAAGGACCAAAATTAATATTTAACTTAAAAATTACTAGTTAGACAAATCAATTTATTATTGAATCATAAGTTTTGTCTTTAAGTTTGTGGTTAAATCCTCATTTTGATCCCTGAACTATTGTACGAACCCTCGATTTGATCCCCACTGTTTATAATTTGGTCTAAGTTGGTCTTTAAACTATTGTACGGACCCCCAATTGGTCCTTACTATTTACAATTTCCCCCAAATTTGGTCCTTGAGTTATTATTTAACAAAAGGACCAAGTTGGGACTAAATTGGTAAACAGTATGACCAAATTGGGAATCCGTATAATAGTTTAGAGACTAACTCAGGGGTCTGTACAATAGTTTAGGGACCAACTCAAGGGTTCGTATAATAGTTCAAGGACCAAATTAGAGATTTCTTTAGTTCAGGGATCAAATCGAAGATCTGTACAATAGTTCAGGAATCAAAATAAGAATTTAACCTAAGTTTGTCATTGGCAATTGCCAGTTTTCGGTTAGCAACCTAAAAATCTGGATGACGTGGCTGAATAAGAGGGAAGGTGTTGAAAAGATAGTGCTGGAGCGAGTGCACCTAGCACTCTTGGGAAACTACCAAATTTTGTCTTCACCTGAATACATAACTTTTATTGGGGGGGGACCGCTGTGATATTAAAAGGAATAATGAAGGAGAAAAAAGACGCGTGAAAAGAAGAAAAGAGTTTCGGAGACCCGAACCAAACTGGCATGCAATTATTGACTTGTATGGGATGTGAGAAAAAAATTTATTTACTTGTATAGGGTTGGTTTCGAAACCAAGGACTTAGTCTTTGGATCCGGAAAGAGTAGTGCAATTTTATCTTGATTTTGTCAACCTAAAGTCAATTGTCATCCCTCTACTTTTAATTTTTATTCATACTCATCCTTTAATTAAGGATTTGTTCAATGTCAACCCTCTTCTTCCCGAACAATACTAAATGTTGTCCCTTTGTTTTCCAAACAGCACTAAACATTGTCCTCATACTCCCCTTATTTTGTTCAATGTAGTTCTTTTTTAGACAATACTGCTTTCAGCCGTCTATTTGGACTATTAAATTTATAATAGTTAATTATTAAAGCATTTCTTTAAATGTATACTAATTATTTTCCAACACATTAACATCATAGCATTTTAAATGTAAAATAAAAATAGGATCTCAAAAAAAAATAAAAACTGAGGAAATTAAGACTTACAACCATCCATAACACTTTTAAAGGGTGTCACAATTAGTTAAAAATTTAAAATTCTAAATTAGAGATTTTGAACTTGAACTTCGTAGTGGGTGGGCAAGAATTAAGGAAGGAGATGAATATTCCCTATTGTATAATTCATCATTTCATGTATAAAAAAAAAAAAGAAAAAAGAAAGAAGAAATCATACATAACACATTTAATGCCAATATAAAGTTAAAAATTCAATTGATAAACACTACTATCATATTTTAATATCTCTTTCTTTCAATTTTTTCTTGTATCTTTACCATGTTACATATATATATAGGAGAGAGAGAGAGAGAGAGAGAGAGAGAGAGAGAAGTGTTTGTTAGCTAGGTCTCTAAAAAATTAGGAGGAAAGAGATCAAAAAACTATTTTGTTTCAATAAACTCCTACTAAAAAAACCTAAAATAACATATTTAAAAATTAGAATTGACTTTGTTCTTGTCTTTTTCAGTGACATTTGATGAGTTGAATTTATATATATATATATTAATATGAAATTTTTACCTTGATATTATTAATATTTAAATTAATTTGATAAAATTTTACTTAATTTTATATAATTTTTATTTTGTGTAAGGAAAAACTTAATTGGAAGAAACCATAACTTTTAGCACCAAACTGTAGAGATAAAAAAGCTAAGGGTTAAGTGAGGTGGAATCGAGAAGTTGGGGATCAGTTCTGTTATTTTTCCATTAACCAAAATACTTAAAGGACTAAAAATCCAACACGTCAGCACCTTACCAAAGGTGTCGGTAGGTGTCTGTTCCTTGTTGATGGCCTAGACCCCAATGCAATTTTCAATAAAAGTCCGTGCCTGTACTTACTATTTTGGTATGGTCCCACGTCTATTTTAATTAGGTTTTTTTTAATTTTATAAATACTCATTTAATATTTGAATAAAGAGCTTTAGAAGTAGAGATGGCAGTGGTCCCACAAGGATGGAAATCCTGTCCCATCTTTATAATTCTCGTCAATGGTGGATACGAAGGATTTCCATTGAAATTTTTGAAAAATGGCCTTCATCCTATATCCACAGAAAATGATCAGTTTTAAGGGTATATGAAATCCTCATTAAAAATTAAAAATTTAAAATTTAACTTTAATTTTTTGATAAATTAAAAATGTTAAAATTTTGAAAAAATTCAAATAAGTAAATATATTACACATATAGTCTAGCAAAGCAATGTCTAGTTGCAACAAGCAAATACATACTGTCATACATATCTAACACTCTAGCTCTAACAGCATGTTTATAGAAAAAAAAAAAAAGGCATAAACAAACTTACACGTCTAGATCCAATAGCAAGTTAATAAAAAAAAAAAAGGCATAAATTGCCATACATGTCCGAGTCTAGCAACCAATTCATAAAATAAAATAAAATAAGGCATAAACTGCCATACATATCCAGTAGCAAGTTCATTAGAAAAAAAGCATAAAAGAGAGGAAATTTAAAACAAATAAATGCACAAAACGATCTAGTAAGTAGCAAATGCATTCACATCCATCTAGCAAGACTACAGCAACAAGTTAAGCTTGATCAATAACTTCAACATGAGGAAATAACTTCTTGAAACAAATACTCTAAGTTAATAGTTTTAGAAAGAATTCTTTATATAATAATTTGTACAAAGAAATATTGTTATCTAAAATTTACCCCACATTCGTCATCCTCACCATCACCACTTTCTAATGAAATTGGTGTAGCAATAGTAGCATTAGGGCTTGGCATAACACTTGCACTTGATTCATTTGAAATTTGAATCAGCTGGGGGGTAAATTCTTGTGAAGACATTTGCCAATTGCTACCTAAGTATGAATCAAATTAGAAATTACTAGTTAGTGAGTCAATGGCCAGTAAATTGATTGATTAGAAATAGATTGTTTAATGGAAAAAGTTGTAATTTCTTAAACACAAAACCAAATCCCTAAATTTAAGAAAAGTAAAGAAAAGGATGAAAATAGGGAGTAGCACAGATTCAAGGTAATGGGCTTTCAACTTTCTTTCCCTCTGCTTTGTTTTCTCACTCCTTTCCTTTACTTTTCTTTCCTTCTCCCTCTTCCCATCCTTATACTTTGAGTGAATTTAGACATATCACCTTGACAAAGTTGAAAGAGATGCAAACTGTAATAGCCAATAGGAGATGATTGAAGATTGATGAAGTGAGGAACAGAGATAGAGTAGGTGCACTGTAAGGTGAGGAAGATCTAGAGTTGGAGGCGACTGGTGAGTGGAAGCAAGCAGCCACTAACACTGTCAAAAGTTGGAGAAGATAAGGAATAGAGGAGGATTACAACTAGAGGAATTTGAATCAGATGGTCGGATAGGATTATTATTAAATGAGGCAATGAGCTACAAACAACGAACTTGCAAATGGTAAGGAGCACCTAGAGTTGGAGCAATTAGCAAGTGGAGGCAAGCAGCCATTGACATTGTTAAGAACTTGAGGACATGAGGAGTTGAGGAGGATTGGAGCTAGAGGAGGAGGAATTTGAATCTAATGGTCAATTGCTAGGGTTACTAAATGAGGCAGTGAGCTATGAACTTGCAAACCAGAATTGCAATTTGCAATTTGCAATTGACTTATTGTATTGAATTGTGTTTGGGAAGGTTGGAAAAGGAATTGGGTTAGGCTTGGGCAATTTAGGTTAGGTTGGGTTAGCCAATTAAATTGAGTAACTAAATATTAATTAATAATATATTTACACATAAATTTAATTTTTCTATTATAAATGGATTCCCATGAATACCCAAGGGTAAAGGAAATTCCTCATGAAATTTGGCAGGGAAACAAATGCCTCCATTCTTACCCCACAGGAAGGAATATTTTTGAAATCTCCATTCCTACAATGGGGATCCTTGCAGACCTCTGTGGATTTTAGAGGAAATTACCATTCCTATTTGGAAGTGGTGGCTGATGGCAGTCTCTTTTTGGGCATTTTTAGACATTAAAATAAAGAATTTTTCAATAATAAATTATTAAAGATTTTAATTTTCTTAAATTGGATTTCATTTTTTTAGATTATTTTTATTTGTTATTTAATATTTTTATATTCATAACTATAATTTCAAATTATCTTATTTTTATTATAAACTAATTTAACCTACTAAAGCTACAATATGTAGTCTAATCAAAACAAGACAAATATTAAATATCACGTGGATATGGGCTTAATTCAATAATTAGTCTATCAACTATCAATTTAATTTCATTTTAATTTAGAAAGTTTGTTTTCTTTCTAAATGATCTATAAACTTTGAAAAATATTTCAAATTAGTTTACCGTACAAAGTTTTTGTTAAATATAACGAAAAAAGCAATCCTTCAAGCTTTAAAAAAATGACATTATAATCTCAATAAAATATGATGACTCAAGAAATACTTTATAAAGATAAATTAATTAGAATTTGTAATAAACTTAAGCAACTAACTCAATTCAAACAAAAAAACTAGTAAGTTTAGAATGATAAGTTTTAAGAGTAAATCTGTTTTACAGTCCACCCTATAAAATTATTTAAATGTTTCGTACTAGAAGCAAAAGGAAAATTTAGCATGTTCTGTGTCTTCACTGATTTTTGTCTCTCAGAGGCAAGCAACCGATCAGTGCAAATATCCATCCACTTCCCCTTCAGCTTATTCATAAATTTCACGTTCCCCATTTGTGGCGTGAACCTCCAGGGGCACAACTCAGGAAAGCCGTGGCATTTTACCATCACCTCCTTCAAATGATCAATATTCTTCTTCTCGTCCATCATGTGTTGGAAATTAGATCCTAGTTTTTAGTCATTATCTTTATAATTTAAGAAGTTTAAGTTGTTTATTTGTTTTTCTATTATAGGTTATTATCATTTAAAATAAATTAGATAAGTTTGGTTTATTAAATAGTCACTTTTTAGATAAGGTTATCTTGTAAAGCCTATTTAAAGGTTAAATTATTTTCATTTTAATGTGAGTTTGATTTTCATTCCATTTTCTTCTTCTCTGAAATCCTTGGTTTCTTAACATTTGGTATCAAAACCTATTCCCGATAGATTCCATGGCTTCCAAAAATTATGTTCAGCCCTCAATCCCTCATTTTGATGGTCATCACTACAACCATTGGAGTATGTTGATGAAGAGTTTTCTCTAATCCAAAGAATATTGGACAGTTGTTGAAGCTAGAGTTCCAAAACCAATAACAGGTGTAGACACTGCATAGAAGGTAGAAATTGAGAAGGAAAAGTTGAAAGATCTAAAGGCTAAGAACTATTTGTTCCAAGCAATAGATCGAGCTATCTTGGAAACAATTTTTAACAAGTTTACTTCCAAGACTATTTGGGATTTCATGAAGAAGAAGTACCAAGGGAATGAAAGAGCAAAGCGACAGCAACACTAGGCTTTACGAGCAAAATTCGAAAGTTTGTAGATGCAAATTGGTGAATCTGTAAATGATTATTTTTCAAGGATGATGGCAATCTCAAACAAGATGAGGATCCATGGTGAAAATCTGGAGGATGTTACCATAGTTGAGAAAATCCTTCAATCCATGACAACAAAATTCAATTATGTTGTCTGTTCAATTGAGGAGTCAAATGATATTGAGGCACTTTCCATTGATGAGTTGCAAAACTCGTTATTAATTCATGAGTAGAAGATAACCATCATGACAAGCAAGAGCAAGCAATGTAGTTTTCGTAGACGTAAGCCTTGCAGACCATAGTTAATTCAAGGGCTATAGGTCGAGATCTGACAAACTGGAGGGAAGTTTAACCACTAGAAATCAGAAGAGGTGGCAAAATAAAAATTATCAAGCTGTAGATAACATATCCAAATCTGCAAGCAAGGCAAATATTGAATGCTTTAGATGTCATTAGTATCGCCATTATCGTTATGAGTGTCGTGCTAATATAAATAGAGGAGAAAGTTCTAACTTCACAAAACACAATAAGAAGAATGACAATGCCTCTTTATTCATGGTCTGTCATCCTAAAGAAGTCAACAAGAAGAATGTGTGGCATCTGCATACTGGCTGCAGCAACCACATGTGCGGAGACAAATCTGTGTTTCAAATCTAGATGAGTCTTTTCAAGACAAGGTGAAATTGGGTGATAATTCTACCATTGTAGTCAAGGGAAAGGGAAAAAGAAAGGTAACCATTCGTGCTAAAGACAATTCAATTCAAACTATTGCTAATGTTCTATATGTACCAAATTTGAGGTCAAATTTGCTTAGTCTGGGATAGTTTAAGAAGAAAGGATATGAAATCTTGATTAAAGATGAAGTTTGCCAAGTTCATGATTCAAAGCTTGGCTTAATTACAAAGGTTAAGATGACAGGAAATAAGTTGTTTCCATTGTATTTGCAGATTATAAATCTGTCATGTTTATCTACCAAATTGAAGGACACATCTTGATTATGGCATTGCAGATATGGACATCTTTATTTTGATGGGTTAAAGGCCTTACAATAGACAAAGATGGTAAATGGTCTTCCTCATTTTAATACTCCTTCAAAAATTTATGAAATCTGTGTGGTTAGTAAGCAGTATCGTGACAACTTTCCTAATGAAAGATCTTGGAGAGCAAAAAAAGGTGATAGATCTGGTTCATTCTGATATGTGTGGACCCATAAATCCAACATCCAATGGAGATAAACAATACTTTATTACCTTTGTTGATGATTATAGCTGTAAAACACGAGTGTATTTTTGCAAACCCAATCAAAAGCCTTAACAGCCTTTAAAATTTTCGAAGTCTTTACTGAGAATAAGGCTGGTAGACATACAGATTGTGGTGGTGAGTTTAACTCACAAGAATTTGTAAATTTTTGTGAGACCAATGGTATTAAAAGGCAACTCATAGTAGCATATGCACCCCAACAGAATGGTGTATATGGGAGGATGAATCACACAATTATGAACATAGTGCAAAGTCTGATGTCAAAGAGTGGCTTGCCTAAGAAGTTTTGACCAAAAGCTGTTAATTGGAGTGTTCATATCTTGAACAAAAGTCCCACATCTCCACTTCCAAATATGACATTAAAAGAGGCTTAGAATAGACACAGACCTACTGTTGACTAATTTAGAATTTTTGGGTGCAAAGCATATGCACATATGCCAGATCAGGAAAGGAGTAAGTTTGATGACAAAGGGGGAAAGTGTATTTTCCATTGTGTTAGTGATCAATCCAAAGCTTACAGATTATACAATCCTATAACGAAGAAGGTCGACATTAGTCATGATGTAGTGTTTGATGAAGCAAGCACCTGGTCTTGGACAGAGAAATATGGGCAACAAATTCCTGCAGATTTCAAAAATGGAGAAAATCTAACTATGCAAAACTCAAGAGGTCAAACGTAGCAAAATGGAAGTCTAACTTTAGCAGACTTTGAGTCTTCAAGAAAGGCAAGTGAGGAAAGTCTGCTTGCAATAGCAAAACATAGTACTAGAGGAAGTCTGCCAATAACACCAGAACTGATATCTAAAACTAGTTCATGACCTCAATGCAAAAAGAGAAGACCAACATGGTTGGAGGATTATGAGGTAATAAATCTACCTTAAGATGATGTTCCACTTACTCATTTTGATCTATTTGCATATTGTGATCCTTTGACATATGAAGAGGCTATTAAAGAAGAAAAGTGGCAAAAGGCCATGACAGAAGAAATTGGTTCTATTGAAAAGAACCAGACTTGGGAGTTAATAGATCTTCCAGAAAGGCACAAGACAATTGGTGTTAAGTGGATCTACAAGACAAAACTCATAGAAAATAAGGAGGTTGACAAATTCAAAGCTTGCTCGGTGGCAAAAGGTTACAAATAAGAGTTCGACATTGGTTATCAAGAAGTTTTGCTCTAGTTGTAAGGATGGATACCATCAAATTGGTGATTACATTGGCGGCATAGAACTTACGGTTGATCTACCAGCTTGATGTGAAATCGACCTTCTTGCATGGAGATATGCAAGAACAGGTGTTTACTGATCAACCTCCTGGTTATGTGAAACCTAGTTTTGAGCATAAGGTTTACAAATTGAAGAAAGCATTATATGGACTAAAACAAGCACTTAGAGCTTGTTATAGTCAAATTGATGCTTATTTCCTGAAGGAAGGTTTTTAGAAGTGCCCTTATAAGCATACATTTTACATCAAATTTGGAAATGGAGGTAAATTAATTATAGTATGCTTATATGTTAATGATTTAATTTATACAGGGAATGATCTTGGTATGTTGGAAAGGTTTAAGCAGTCCATAACGCTTGAATTTGATATGACATATCTGAGTTTGTTGCATTATTTTCTTGGTCTGGAAGTAGTACAGTCAGATTTTGGAATTTTTGTTTGTCAGCAAAAATATGTGCAGAAAGTTCTAGACAGATTTCAAATGAAGAACTGCAATTCTATCACTACACCAGTTGACAAAGCGGTGAAGCTGATGAAAGATCCCAGTGGTAAATTTGTGGACAGCAAACTGTATAAGCAAATTGTTGGAAGTATGATGTATCTAACAACGACAAGACCAGATATAATGCATGGTGTAAGTCTAATTAGCAGATATATGGAGCATCCAAAGGAGTTGCACTTGTAGACTGCTAAAAGAATTTTCAGGTATTTACGTGAAACTGTAGATTTTGATCTATTCTACAAGAAAGGTGACCAGACAAATCTCGTAAGTTTTATAAACAGTGATTATGTTGGAAATCTTTCTATTATTTAGTTAGATTGTTAACATTTAAAATAGATTAGATAAGTTTGGTTTATAAGATAGTCATCTTTTTAGGTGAAACTATCTTGCAAAACCTATTTAAAAGCTAAATTATTTTTATTTTAATCTGAGTTTGATTTTCATTCCATTCTTCTTGTCTAGAATCTTTGGTTTCTTAACACCATGGTCAACGCACCGTAGAAATTTCTTGAGAATGGAACCAACTTTTTGGCGGAAAAACACATTCAAAACATGCTGAGAATGACAACGAAAACAATTAATTCCGCGTCAATACAAAATAGTAACACTACAGAGTACAGACGACATGAATAATTAATTTTACTCTATTATTATTATTATTATTATTTTTTAACCTTTTTTGAAGATGGGAATCTGAAGATGGGGATTGGGGACTATATCTCAATATCTTTTGTAAGGTTCAAAATCCCATCCAAGGAGCCTCAAAGGAATCTAAACTTGGGATTGAACATTGGACGTCACTACAAAGGTTACTGCTTTTGCTGGCACTTAAAAGAGGTGATTGCAGGCGCTTTTGTGTGCATGCAAAAGCATAGCCAGCGCTTAAAAAAGCGCTTGTATGGGGCTTGCAAATCATGTGTTGAGAAAGAGTGCAGTGGGCGAACGTGGGGACGCCTGAATGTAATCTAATTTGCAGGTGCATTCTAAAGCGCCTGCAATAACCTAATTTACAGCCACTTATGAAGCGCCTACAAAAGGCACCCAGCACTTTTTAAAATGCCTGCAATAAACTAATTTCCAAGCACTTTTTAAAGCGCCTGAAATAAACTAATTTCCAAGCACTTTCTAAAGCGCCTGCACTTATGTTATTATCAAACACTGAAACTGCGCACCAAGTATAATTTTTTAGGGTCAGAAAATTATCCTAATTTTCAAGCGCCTGAAGTTGAGCTCTATAGGCACTCAAAGAAACACCTAAAATCACTTTTTTTTTAGCCCTACATACTCTGTTTTCAGGCATTCTAAACTATTTAATTCTGGATTCAAATATATTCATTCAAGACATGGCAATAAGCTAACAAACAAACAGCATGCAGAACACAGGACTCAAATGATAAAGAACCAAAAATATCCTAACTAGAAGCACTCTGCATACTAACACTTTGACAAGAAAAATTATAGGATCAGAAGTGGTCCAGTACCTCAGAAGAGAATTACACATAAATATTAGAAAACACATTCTATGAAAACCTGGAATCAAATCCCTGAACAGATTTCATGTTATCAACTAATGTGTAGCCATCCCCACATCTCATTCTCATAGACACCCACCAATCTTTAAAATAAAAATTAAGTTAAAAGGATTACTTGTAGGATACCATTAGCAGGGAAGCCATATTACATAAATATTATGCAACAATTAGAAATGGTACACATGTTCAAATACCTACCTCCATTCGACGACAATTTTTCCTACTTTGTGATCATCAACATACTTAAACTCTCCAATATAACCTACATGACCAATCATAAGAAAAGAAGATATTCAGATATTAATACAGTTTTATCTAAAGCTTGTATAGAACGGGATAACAGGCGAACCATGTTTCTGCATGACCAAAAGGAACTTGATAATCACTTTTGAGGATGGCCTGATCGTGACTTGTCTTTTACCCCTTTTCTCTGCATTGTACATGCTCTTGAGAGCATCATTCAAGACACTAACCATCACCATTGCTTCAAATGCAAGCTGCTACTGATTTACAGAACAGAAATCATTAAAAT
>BPVZ01000017.1:789724-826036 GCA_020521535.1 Rubroshorea leprosula
TCCTCCTCCTTCTTCTTCTTCTTCTCCCTTTCCTTTCTTTCATCATTCAATTCCTTTTACTTTTCCTATTTTCATTTGTGGTTGTCATCCTTCTACTTTTCCTTCATTTTCTTTCATTCTTTCATCTCAAGATTTTTTTTTTCTTTTTTTTTTTTGTTATTTTCATTTATCATTCAATTTTTTTTTATCTACTAATAAATTTTCACTTTTATTTTTGTAGATTATTGAGCTTAAAATTGTTTTATGAGGTAAATTCACATTTTGATTTATATTTTCATTTGTTTTTATTTGAATAAAATCTTATAATGTATAACAATACTTTTTCTTTTTTTTTTACAAATTTTTTAATTTCATTATAGGTAAATTACTTGTCATTTATCTTGCTTTTCTATTAGCCTCATAATATTTAAATATTGTTCTTATTTTTCAATTATTTTCAAAATTAGTATATATATTATTGTTGCACTTAATTGATTTTATCATTAAATTTTATTTAATGACTTTATAATTTAATTAATAATTACAAGATTAAAAATTTAATTTTACATTTTTTAATTCTAATTTTTTTTATTGTTGGAGAAAATATAATCAACAGAAAAAGTTGTCGATTATACAAAAATGTTGTTGACAAAACATTTTTGTTGATTATACTGATTTTCAACACTTGTTAATTTAACAAAATTAGCTGTCGATTATATCTGTTGATTATACTTATAATCGATAGAATTTCCCTTATAATCTAAAAAAATTTCTGTGGATTAAACCTTGTTTTCTAGTAGTGTTCTCCTCTTGATTTACTTTCTTCTCCAGCGAACGAAGCTGCCTTGCCTGCTACATCTACAGCAAATCTTGGGCATCGCATTGGGTAAGCTTTGCAGGTCTATTTCCTCCTCTTTCCAAATATGCTTCCCCCTCTTTGTAGCCATGGTATATCATGGAAAGACATCCAATAATCAAGCAAGAAACATTGGAGGGGGAATTTTCTAAGATGGAGTTATGGATATCGATATTTTATGGCTGTCAGTTATCACCCTTACTTAAGAACATTGATATTTTATGCTTAAGGCATATATTTTCATGCATGTGTAGTGCACTTAATTTCTATATAAATACTTATATGCTATTATTTAGTATATATTTTGTATATACATAATGACTTAACCAATAATAAATGTGTAGTATTGGAGTTCATATTAATCAATATATATAATATTAATTAAAAAAAATCTCACATTTGGTGATGCTAATTTTTTTAATGGTAATAAATTTTTTATTACAAAGAATCTACACATCAATTTTCTACTATGACAGAAGGTTACAAACAAATTAATATATAATCAACAGCCATATTACTATCGATTATAATTGTATAATCGACAATAATGTTGTTAGTTATATAAACATAATCAACAACTATATCATGCTGTTAGTTATACTCATACTACTTTCTTCACCCAAAAAAAGTTGAATTTTGTAATTGATCAGATTCAAAATATAACCATTAGCCATTTTAAAACATAATGATGAAATTTTTGTGAAATATATTTCACCTACACTACAAGAAATGAGATTTTTAGTGACAAAATATTGTGACAAATGTTGAAATTAACACTATAACTCATTACATTTGTAACAAAATTTAAAAATTAGTCACAAATATAAGTATATTCAATAATGATAAAAAAAATTATCATTCAAAACATATTTCATCACTAAAAAATATCATAAATAAAAAACAAGTTTGTAACAATAAAAATCATCACTATAACTCATCCCAATTAAAACAAATTTCAAATATTGATCATATATACCTTACATATTCAATGATGACCAAATAATTCTTCATTAAAAATATATTTTGGCACTAAAAATTGTCACAAAAAGAATACATACTTGTGATGAGAAAAATCATCACTACAATTCAGCTTTATTTTAAGTTTTTTTTTAATTAATACATCCCACATCGAAAAAAAACACATAAGAAAATAAGGTTTTGCATTATAAATAAATCTCACATCAATGAGAAATATTTAAAAAAATAAAGTTTTGCATTATAAAACTAGTGACTACTTGCAAACTCATTCATTGACACTTGTGCTTAATTTTATTTATTTGAGTTCTATTTAACCAATACAATGTGAAGCTCAATAAAACTTGAGCTTAGTTTGAGCCCGATTAATTTTAATCGGGGCTTGATTAATTTTAATTAAAACTGATTAGTGTTGAAATAATAATATTTTTATTAAACTTTTGTGATAAATTTATATATTAATTTTTTATGACAGAATTTTTTTTACAATATTTGTGTTGTAATTATATAAATATCTTTTTTATTTAATATTAGTTTTAATAATTAATGACTAAATTTTTCAGCACAACTGCATTTGTGACTTTTTTTTGTCACTCAATTGTAATATTTGTGATGAAAATTATTGTAACAAAAACATTTTTTTGTGATGACTAAATCTATTACAAATGACTCATTAATAATGTAGATTTCTTTCGTCACTATAAAATTCTTTTTCTGTGACAAGTGTCAAATTTGTCACTAAAAATATTAGTGATAAGGATTTTACTAATAATTTAAATTTCATCACTAATTTTAATTTGTGACCAAAAATAAAAGTTTAATGACTAATAATTTAGTCACTAAAGGTGGATTTTCTTGTAGTGCTATATACATATGGATACAAAAACAAAACCAACAAATATCTCCTCATCTATTTCCCCCTCCTCCTTCCCTTCCCATAGATGTGTTGCTCTCGTTTCTCTTCTCCCTCTGTTCTTTCTTCTTCTTCTGCCTTTCATTTTCATTTTTTCTTTCTTCTTCCATCCTCCCCTTTTCTTCTACCTTTCTAATTCATGCTTCTTCATCTTTCCTTTATGTTTTTACTTACTTTTATTTCATCATTCCTTCTATCTTTTCTATTTTCATTTTTGGTTGCCATCCTTCTACTTTCCTTCATCTTCTTTCATTCTTTCATCCCAAGATTTTTTTTTTCTTATTTTCATTTATTTTTGTTATTTTCATTTATCACTCAGTTACTTTTATTTGATTTACAAATAAATTTTTTTTTTTGCTAAACTGAATATAATCGGCAACTATTAGCCATCAATTATGGTTTTTTCCATTTTTTAAGAAACATAATCGACAAACCAATTTCTATCTATTATTCTATTTTTAATATTAAATATAGTTGTTTTGTACTTTGTTTAATCAACAAACTGTTGATACGTATTTTCAACTCTTATTTGGTCAATAGATTTGATTGTCAATTATATATATCTATTGATTATTCTTGTAACCAACAAAATTTTCCTTATAATTGACAAAAATTTTTGTTAATTAAACCTTGTTCTCTAATAGTGAACCAAAAACAAATAAAAAATTGACCAATTGGCTAGTTATAAATAGTTGTTAGCTTTTTTAAAAAAAATTAGTCTGATAACTAAAAAAATTTGGTTCGTTAATGGTTAGAAGATTGAAAAACTAAAACCAAATATATAACCAAAAAATAAAATTTTATATTAATAAATAAATAATTGTTATTTAAATATTACAAATAAACATAAAAGTCATCTTATTCAATTTCATTTTTAAGTTTTACCTTATAAATTTGGTTATAATTTAGTATTTAAATTTAAAATATATCCAAAAGTAAAAAAAAAAAAATTCAAAATTCAGACTTTGCTTTTGTTTATCTATCTTTTTTATATTTTGTTATATTTATATCCCATAAAAATTCTAAATTTTAATTAATTATAATCATTATTAGACTTGAAATAGGCATTCAATATTAATTTGGTTAAAATTGATTACCAAAATATTAAAACTAAATATTTTAGTTATCAAACCAAAAATTTATAAATATTTTTGTTTGAGTTTTAATTAGTAAAAATAGAGAAAACAAGAAGCAAATAGTTCAAATATTGATTTTGATTAAATCGAAACCATCGTGGCAGCCCTAACCTAGAGGACTTTCTTGCATTGGAAATTTATAAGTCAAAACATACATAATAGGTTAAACATCTACTTCCTCCCTAGAGGGGAAACAGTAACAGCCTTCTTCTTGCTACAAACGCTACATAACATCTACTTTAAAACGGCACAGGATCGATCGAGCTTTTGCGGTATCTTAATAGGATAATCATGATTCTTCTCAACCTGGAGTTCCAAGTCATCCTTCTGATCACCTTGCTTTGTTTCCATTTCATCTACGGTTTTCAATTGTTTAGCCTCTTTATCCGTTCCCCACAGAACAGCATAAAGTCCAGCAACGATAAGAACAGATCCTACAAGACTGAATCAATGCATATATAATTAGTCATACCTCTGTCGTCCTAATGCTAAAGACATGGTTGAATCAATCAATGTATACATTACTTACGTTCCAATGAATAATTTATCGTGTAGCAGTGCCCAACTTACTACTGCCACAATCACCAACAACAAAGGACTGAACACCGAGGCATAGAGAGGTCCTTTCTTTTCTATGCTCCATGTCGTTAGGCAAAATGCCAGCGCATTACACACAATCCCCTAAAAGTTAATGGTAAATCAAATAAGGCACGCAACTCAAATTTCATAACACAATTATTTTTACATTTTTATTAAATGTGTGTTTGTCTTGGTCGTAAAACATACCGCATATAAAGATGCAATAAGTCTTATACTAGAGCGCAATGACCAGGCAGAAATTGTATGTTCGGAAATGAAAGCAATGGCAGTGCACTCAATGCTGGACATGAAACACATCACTGTAGTTGTTGTGTAAGGTGCCTGGAACTTCTTCCCTAGTCGCGCCTGAAAATGAAAATCATTGATGATTGAAAATGATTTATTTAGTATGGACAAAGTAAAAAAAAAAAACAGAAAAGAAAGAAAAAGTGAAAGGAATAAAGTGTTTTGAGGTTAAGTATGGACCTGGATTATGAACCAGGCAGCCCAAGCAACACAGCTGGCCATGACTAGAAAAGGACCGAGGAAGTTTGTCCCGTTGTTGGAACTTGAATCATTCATATTCTCGGCATATTGCCAATGAATGCTGGATTCTTTTATGTCAATGAGGTGTCCATGGTAAAAAGACAATAACATGGATCCACCAACACATACAATGGTTCCTATAACCTTTGCCTGCCCTGCTGCAGTCCTTATTCCCACATTTTCTAACCTAGTAAGACCAGAAAACAAAAACAAAATCGATAAGTCCTTGGATACGGTAGTAGTACTAGTAGTAAAAGTCACAAATTATATATGTTATTGAAAGGTCTCAGGTTCAAATTCCAAGCACCTGCAAAGTGCTGCAAGGACAAAAGTGACTGCAGGGAGGAGATTGTTCAAGGCACATGCAATTGTTGGGGTTGAATACTCAAGTCCAAGAAAGTAAAACACCTGGTTTGCAGTTGCCCTGCGTAAGATTAATGTTAATTTCCTTGTATGTTTCAGCATCTATGGCAATATTTTGAAGGAAATTCATAAGCTAAACCCCAAAAGTTCAAAATCAAAACAGTGCTTACCCCGTAATTGAACACAAGAACAACTGGAACAGTATTGGCATTGTGATCCTGGGTCTTGTCTTCCTGCTCAAATTATAACCAGAAAAAAGAGTTAGAAACTTCTTCTAATTGTACAAAAACAGAGTTTTCCTAAGAAACAATTTTCCAGGCATCCAAACAGAACTATATTTGCACATGCAAAATAACCCAAATTTGTGATTTAATTTGGAGATTTTAGTTTTAGTTTTGGGTTCTTTAATTTTTTTTTCTTGGAATATAATTAATGGCACCGACTTTCACGTTATACAGGGGCCCAGCTAACGGGCAAAAAAAGGTTGCAAGCCATGCACAGGCTCAACTTCACTTTTTCTTTCAAAAGTAGAACAAATTTCTGAGAAAAGTTCAATAATTTATTCCCGTGAACTTTTAATTAAATTCTTTTGAAAGGAAAACTCTTTCTTGCATTTCCCAGAAACCAAACAGAGCCCATATTAAAGATATTAAAGATAATCAGAGAGAAAGAAAAAAAAAAAAAAAACCATTTGCTTCAATTAGACGTACTACATAAAGAAGCTGAAAAAGGAAAGAAAAAAGGTTGTTTTCTTGAATAGATTATTACCGCTCCATGAAAAAAGCAAAGGGGGCGGTGGCAATAACGGAAAAGATTTGACGGTAAGCAACGAGAACAAGAGGTTTCATGCCGGATTCCATGGCCAGTTTGGAGGTGATGTTCATTCCAGCGAAGCCTACCTGCACCAGAACCATGGCCAAGCCCGGCATGATATCCCCCAACATTTTGCTTCTTACGTTCTTTCTTGACTCTGTTTGGACAGAGAGAAAGAAGATGAAAGCAAGAAAGAATGTAAATGAGATGAAGAAAATAGAAGGAAAGAGAGGAATATATATAGAGGGCCTAGAGGGGGATTAGAGGGGGATTGAGAAAAAATGAGTGCATGCACTTGAAAAGTGTTTTCTTGCAACACCTGGAAAATTGCATGGGGACAAAATGACAATGCAATAAAAGTGGGATTTCAGTTTTCGGGGTTTGTCCAGGGCTTAGCTGCAAATGATGCTAGCTGTAGAAGAAGGAAACTTGAAGCAAGCAACCATGGTGCCACGCAAGCACCAACAAATTATGGGGACCCACTTGGGCAGCTCGTCGAGCTGCATGGCCTCCATGTCACCAATCGAGGATGGAGTATTTTTACATTGATTTGTTTATTTCTATGTTAGTCCCTTGTCTTCTAATCATGTTGCCATTACGTCTCTGAGATCTCACTTGGTTCGTTTTAGTTCCTTACCTCTCTAATTCGGTTTGATTTGAGCTTGGTCTACTCTGAGGAGTGAGGAGGTTCCTGTTTGCAAGGAAACCTTCTGGTTTTGTCTCAAAAAGGATTTATTTCTGGTACTTGAACATGAATGGTTATCCAATTTATGCTTTGAATCCTTTCTACTTTGTATCTTTACCATTCCAAATTTAAAAACCTATTTTGAAAGTATTAAATAAACTCCTTAATTTCAATAATACATTACATTTTGAGGGTTCATTTCAGTGAAATTTAAGTATAATTTTCATTGTTGTCAGTTGCAAATGATTCCCATGCATTTTTTAGAGTTCTTTTGGGTGCAATTGCAATATATATATATATATATCGAATGATAAATTATATACTAATAGATAGTTTCACTTTTTTAAAATCTCTTTTTATCTATTTTAAAATTCAAATTTAAACATAAAAATTCAATTTTTTTAAACTATTGAGACATCTCTTAATAGATTTCAATTTATTTTTAATTGTTGTTGATTGTATATGTACAAAATTTGATTAGAAAAGTTAGGGTTTGCAATTTTAAAAAAAAAAATGTTAGGGGTCAAAGTGAGACAAATGAGAAGTTAGAGATTATATTAAGGCACCGTCAAAGAATGAAGGACAACAAGGAAATTGACCCTTTAAAATTTGAAAAAGGAATCTAAGCATTAAATTATTTCTGCTGTCAATCAATGACTCAATCTCCCTCGCAATAAATCTTTGCTCTCTTCATAAAGAGAGAGTGATTTCTATGTGGCCATTAAAATGAAAGAGGCATTCATGCATTTTACTTTTAACTTTTTGTTTGAACGTTCAAACTCCTCTTCACTTTAAATTAATTGGTTTTTTTAGATATGATTCTTTCTTCCTTTTTTTGGAAGAGTTGTAGACGTTGGATAGAGCATTTTGAAGTGTGTGATGTAAGAGTGGGAAGTAGTTGTAGAGAAGGGCCTTTATGCATCAATTATAATGCTTTGTCATGTCATAGCCAACTTAAAGATTATCAAAGCACGCCAATTTTGCATGTATATGTTTGGAGGAAAACTTGTAGATGATGGAGTCTTCATTCCTTTGAAAAGCACCCTTTATAGTGTTCTTTTTTCCCATTTAAGTTTCTTATCTCATTTTAAAGTTCTTCGTCGTGTAATGTAATCCAATTTTATGTATATAGTGCTATATTTTTTCACGCATGTTGATATTATCTTTAATGAGTGCTGTTAATTGTCATTATTAAACGCGATAGTTGTAAGTGCTTGTTTTGTCTAATTTTTAATTGCAAAAGGTACTCTCTTGTTAATCTTGATTCATGAATTAGTTAATAAACTTGTAGTTAGATTAAATTAATACATTATTAATTGTTGCAAGATTAATAATAAAAATTATATCAAGAGCTAAATAACTTAATGATAAGTAAAAAGTTTTGAATTCAAGTAATATGACATGTAAATAAGATATGTTAAGAAATAAGAAAAAGTTGTCTCTCATTATATAATTGAAGATAAAAAAAAAAAAAAATCATAGATCAACTCCAACCCTTTAATATATGGTCCCAATGGTCCAAAAATGAGGAGTCTATGTTAGATAGTCTGATCTAAGTTTTTATACAATAAGTGGACATCATTACATGTGTTAATGTATGCTCCATTTGTCCAAAAATAATTGTTTTTTTTTTATGACTTTAAATTTATTTCAAATTAATTATTATTTTCTTATATATTAAGATATACAAATAATTTGTTTTAATTTAATCCTATTATTATTCATTTATTTGAATTAATTATTTTATCATAAAATTCTTTGGCATTATCTTTTAATTTTTTTTAAGAGTAACATAAGTAAGTATATGAATTATCTTTAAATTTTTTATTTGAAAGAAGAAATAAAAAAAACAATTATTTTAAGATGGATAATATATAATTATAATAGAATTTTTTAACCATGACAATTACATTATAACTACATATTAGGGGAAATGAAATTAAGGTTAGTAGTCAAACTTAAAGTAAAAATCAAGGTGCCACACTATGAACTCTTATCAATGAGCCATGACCATGGTTGGCAATTATGGTAGAAGTTATCGTTTGTAATAGTTTTGGCTTGATTAAGTCTTTCAAGTGAAAGTAGATTTGATTTTGAAGATTTTCAAGAAACATGGAAAATTTGTCTTCAAAATGATGAGGAATTTTATGTTGAAATGGAAAAAGATTAGAAAGACTGACATTTAATGCTGATGATAAGGGGGAAAAAATAAGCAAAATACGACACGGAAACGATTCAACCAATTCATGTGTTTTAGGTACAAAAAGGATAGGAAAATGAGCCGTGCAATATGAGTAAAAGATGATTAGATTTTTTTCCTTATTTATTTAATTATTTTTTATAAACTTAAAGATGACTAGGTTTTGGTTTTGGATAAACTTGATTTTAAATAATCTTTGGTTGTGGATAATCTTGATTTTATTTCATCCCATTATTTAGTTTTTATAAACTTAAAGATCACTAGATTTTGGTTTTTGATAATCTTTATTTTAATTCATTCCATTATTCGTTGGAAAGTGATTTAAAAAAATGTTTTTGTATTTTTTTTTAATTTTATATATTATTTAAATAATTAAATTTTTTTTATTTATATAAAATTTATAACATTAAATTTTTTTAAATATTAAAAAAATTTACTATTAATTAAAAATAATTCATCGAATTCAAACACATAATTTATAAAAAGTGAACGATTTTAATCTAAAATTTATATCATCATATCAAAACAGACGTTTAATATTAAATTAATTAATTTATTCTAAAATGTATAAAAATAAATTAAGAAAATTATCCTTTATATCAACATTGTAATTTATTTGAGGTGTCAAATGATTGTCAGGTTGTGTCCCATCCTGACACCCATGTATATATGTATGTATCACCTGCTAGCTGTCAAGTCGAATTCATGTTCAGAAACTTTTATCTGTCCGGGCCCATTATCATCCTAGAGTTCAAAATGTTCTTAAAACCCATTTGGCCCTATTAAACCGTATGAGAATTTGAGATAAGGTAAAGCCCCTGAAACTTTTGAATGATTAAAATTAAAATTTTAAATTATAAGTATTAAATTTAAATTTTAAAATAAATGGAGATAAATTAAAAGAGTGGGATAATCATCTCTTTTTATATAAAATAAGAGACTCTTAAAATATTTTTAATTAATTTTGAAATTTTTTTATATTCATAATTAAAATATATTCTAATTAATTTTTACATATTTTAAAACCTATCCCCCTTCAGACAATTTTAAATGTACAACTACCACATCCATGCACGGTGCATTAACAAATTTCGAAATTTATACAAACCAACGTGAGCTAGTTACAACCTAACCTCGAGGGGGTGTTAGTTGGGGGAAATTTTTTCTCTTTACAATATTATTTATTTATTTTTATATATTAATATGATAAAAATAAAAATCATATTTTTATTTTTTATTTTTTTAATACAATTCTTAATTAGTAAATTTTTTTATCCACTTTTTAAAAGAAAAAAGTTTTTTTTAATTTTTTCTATTTATGACCCAATTAACAACTTTCTTATTATTTTTCCTATTTCATGTTCTTACTAAATATAGAAAATTTAACTTAGCAAAATTTTAACAAAATTTTAACAAATTTTCATTAAAAAATTTATTATGTTTTCGTACAGTATTTTCATAATTACTTTTTTAATAAAAAATTTTCTAGAAAGTTAGTTTTCTAATCAAACAAACCTAAAAAAAAAAAAAAGTCCTATTGTGAAGAAAAGATACACATAAAGATATAAATTTTGTTTTTTTTTTATTTACAGATGTAAATTTTGTTGATTTTTAAATAAAATAATAAAATTTTAAATTTTTTATTTAAAGATATTCACTTTATATTTTTTATTTAAAAATTAATTAAATGGAGAGCTAATGTGATAAACAATTTTTTTACTATTCAATTAATTTTTAAATAAAAAATAAAAAATTAATAATTTTAAATATAAAAAGTTGAAATTTTACTTTTATTATTTAAAAAGAAAAAAAAAACAAAATTCATATAATTATATATACCATTTTTCTCATAACGTGGCTTGAACAACGGAGGAACCCTTGCAACTTCAATTTCCTTTTCATTTTTTATATTGCCATATCTTTTATTTCCTTTCCTAGTTATAACCGAATTAAAGGCTGTCAATAGTAATACTCTGTAGTTTGGTCTAGTTTTGTACCGTTCTTTTTCTTAATGTTGATTGGATGTAGGCACTTCCTTCTCACGTCTCTTTTTTCACCCTTTTCGATTTTTTAATTCTCCCTCTGGCTCTCCTAATTTCTTTAAAGGTTGGTATATTCATCAAGTATTTCTTAATTTTTGTTTTAGTTTTTATTTACAACTTAGCCATTTTATTATTCTTTTAATTTCTATTTTGAATTTTTGGATTTGTGCAATTTTAGGATCAAGTTTATATCGTTATTGGGTTTATGATGATTGGGAGTTGGGGTTTGAATCTGATGTTTGTTGGGTATGAATTTAATTGTTGATCGGATTCAAAGGTTGTTGCTTTGTGGTTTTAGATAGTGAATTATGGATTATGGATTGTGTATTATGTATTATGATGTGTGCTCTTTGAATTCAATTTAGTCCATAAACCCATAAACAAACACAATAGTTATCTTCTGTTGTATGTTTGGCTTTTGTTATTCATTTTATGGATGAAGAATTGAGATTGTGAAAGTTTTAATTTTTCTTTTTTCCATTAAAGCATAAGGAATAGATTTTTCTGGGTTTAGTCTTCCTTCTTTCTAGTTTTATTATTAACTAACTTATTCATGGTGTAAATTCATGCTCTGGTTTCATCTAAATAGTTGATTCATGGGGTCAGAAGCGTCACCATCTGTAACCATCCATTTGACTGGTTTTAAGAAATTCCATGAAGTTTCGGAGAATCCAACCGAGATAATTGTCAGTAAGTTGAAAGAATATACAGCAAAGAAGGGTTTGCCAAAAGGTGTGATTCTTGGCAGTTGCACTGTCCTTGAGACTGCAGGACAGGGAGCACTGCCTACACTATATCAGACACTGCAATCTGCCTTAAGTGGCAATGAATCTGAATCTTCAACTTCTAGAAAGACTATTTGGGTTAGTTGCTCACTAGTCTATCTGATTCTCTCGGCAAAAATCATCTTAATACTTGGCTTTGATGCTGCGAACTTACTACTTTATAAATTCATGTATCGTGTTTTTTGGCAACAATTTTCCTTCAGGTACATTTCGGAGTTAATGGTCATGCAAGTAGCTTTGCTATTGAGCAGCAAGCAGTGAATGAAGCTACTTTTGGTTTTCCTGATGAGTTAGGATGGCAACCTCATGTATGTGCATGCCTTTTAACTTCTTAATTACAATAACACACTGCTATGCTTTGTGGATCACCATTTTCATTTTGTCCCATATTTTTGAACATCTCTTTACTTTGCTTCAACAAGTACCCATTATTCCTAAAAATGGTGGAATTACACATGTACGAAAGGTAGCTTCACAATTTATTCATTTTGTAATCCCTCACAGCGATTTCATAATTACATATAGTCAGTTCTACGTATGAACTTTTTTCTTATTAAAAGACTGCTTGAGTTTCTATTACTCTTGCTGCTACTTGAAATTTGAATTCTCGAGTTATGTATTTCAAGTTCATTCTTCTTCTTATTAGCCAATGTTGTGATTAATTTATATCATTATCTCATGTATGTTCTCGAATATCTGTAAGAAGTTGCCTTGAGAGAAAATCTATATTCATTTCAGTTGGTTAGAAATTTCATATGCTACCACTACCATTCTTGATCTGTTTCATCTAATCCTATTTTTAACTCTATGCAGACTTCTCTTCCAGTTGAGGAGATAAGAGAGGGCTTGTCAAAGAAGGGATTTGAAGTAATGACTTCTGATAATGCAGGACAGTTTGTTTGCAATTATGTTTACTATCACTCCCTCCACTTTGCTGAGCAGAATGGAACCAAATCGCTATTTGTGCACGTGCCTCCCTTCTTGGTCATGGATGAGGAGACTCAAATGCAATTTACCCTGTCCTTGCTGGAGGTACTGGCTTCTTTATGTCAGCAAACCTAATAGTTTCTAC
Source organism: Rubroshorea leprosula (assembly GCA_020521535.1). NCBI lineage: Eukaryota > Viridiplantae > Streptophyta > Magnoliopsida > Malvales > Dipterocarpaceae > Rubroshorea > Rubroshorea leprosula. The sequence goes on from BPVZ01000017.1 coordinate 802,669, forward strand.
TGGGCTTGTTATGTCCTGGAAACTACACTGCTTATGTTGCTGACCATGTATGTGAGGGTGGACCAATGCTCGTTTATCCAATGGTTTGAATAAACAATTCCCGGCCAGTGTTTCTCCTGTGTTGCCTGAAAACGTCTCGAAATGTTTCATGTTTGCATATATGAATAACATTCCAGTTAGCTGCTAATGCTCCCTTTTACTGTCATAAACCTACTAATTGCTAGGGCAATGCAAGAATTCCGGTATAAAGCTGTAATGTCTTTTAAGTCTCATCTCAGTGCTCATATGGCATCAACTAGTAGCTATAATAATTTTACTCTTTTGTACCAAAATTACCATTTTCTTTGTTGACTTTGTTCACATAGGGATTTAAATCTCGTCCTGAAAAATATTTTTTTATATCACATATTAGAAATTTCTAGATAATTTACATATCCATAAATAGAAGATAAGGATAAAATGGGTGAATAATTAAAGACACTTACCACTAAGAGATAGCCGTAATAGAGTTAAAATAGGAAAAAAAATTATTTGTCTCTTTAAAAAAAATAAAAAATAATTTAGAATAAATTTTGAATAAAAATGACATTTATTTTAAAACCAAGAAAGTAAAATTTTTTTGGTTAATTGAGGACTAATTTAGTAATTAAAATATCCGATTTTTTTGGTTTTTTTAAGTATTTTTTTTAATTTTCTTAACTAGTATAATATAATTTTTTTATATAAAAAAATAAAAATATATTTTATAATTTAAATTATATCAAACTATAAGTTATGAACTATTGAATGAAAATTAAATTTTCAAATACCAGAAGCTCTTATTTTTTTTTTTTTAACAATTTATCAAAAAGCAAGTTTGAGCCCACTCAAAAAAAAAAAAAAAATGCACCTCATGGTGGCAGGTGCCACGTCAAGCCGGGTGCAGGGAGCTCTGCATATTTAATGTTCCTTATTTAACAATTTAGTATAGTTCAGAGTACAAAATAGTCAACTTAAAAAAAAAAATGGAATTCGGTTAATTTATGTTCCAAACTCAACCGAGCCAAATCCTTTCGGTTAACCAAAATTTATTCTTTCGGTTCAAATTAGAGTTCCAATGTCTTCAGTTTTCCCGCGCCTCACAAACCCAATAAGTCTCTGTTAATGTTCGTCTCTCCAACTAGGATAACAAGTTCATTCCTTTTAATCCTAGACGGATTAATCTTTCGATTTCGTTAGTCCCATCAAAATTCGAAAATAACCCACGAAATTTGTTGTGTTTATCAATGCGTTTTCTGTTAACCCATTTCAGGGCATTCAGCACAGGAATTGCAACATCACCCTCTTCACAGATTTCCTATTTCGCTCGCCTAGGACAAATTGAGAATGCCCGGAAGGTTTTCGATGGATTGTCTGAAAAAACGGTTGTTTCTTGGAACTCAATCATTGCGGGGTACTTTCAGAACAATCAGCCATGCGAAGCTCGGTTTCTGTTTGATAAAATGCCTCAGAGAAACATCGTTTCTTGGAATGGATTGATTTCTGGGTATGTCAAGAATGGGATGATTACGGAAGCTAGGAGAGCGTTTGATAAAATGCCTGAGAGAAATGTTATTTCCTGGACTGCCATGATTCGGGGATATGTGCAGGAAGGCATGATGGAGGAAGCAGAGGCGTTGTTTTGGAAAATGCCTGAAAGGAATGTGGTGTCTTGGACGGTTTTGTTAGGTGGTTTGATTCAGGAAGGTAGGATTGATGAGGCACGTAGGTTGTATGATGCAATGCCAGTGAAGGATGTGGTCGTCAGGACTAATATGATTGGAGGGTATTGTAAAGAAGGACGTTTGAGTGAAGCAAGAGAGATTTTTGATGAGATGCCACATAGGAATGTGGTCTCTTGGACTGCTATGATTACTGGATATGCACAGAATAATCGTGTGGATGTTGCTAGGAAGCTCTTTGAAGTAATGCCTGAGAAAAATGAGGTTTCTTGGACGGCTATGTTGATGGGCTATATGCAGAGCAGAAGGATGGAAGAGGCTTTGGATATTTTTGAGGCAATGCCTGTGAAGTCTGATGCTGCCTGTAATGCAATGATTCTTGGTTTTGGATTGAACGGGCAGGTGGCAAAAGCAAGGATGATATTTGATACAATGTCAGAGAAGGATGATGTGACATGGAGCACAATGATAAAAGTTTATGAAAGGAAGGGATTTGAATTAGAAGCACTTGATTTGTTTGCATTGATGCAGAAAAAGAGAGTCAGGCCCAATTTCCCATCCATGATTAGCATTCTCTCTGTTTCTTCCAGCCTTGCAAGTCTTGATCATGGTAGACAGGTTCATGCACAGTTGGTGAGGTCTCAGTTTGATCTTGACCTGTATGTTGCCTCTGTTTTGATTACAATGTATGTTAAGTGTGGTTATCTTGTAAAGGCAAAGCAAGTTTTTGACGGATTTACTCCAAAGGATATTGTTATGTGGAATTCTATCATCACTGGTTATGCCCAACATGGTCTAGCAGAGGAAGCTTTACAAGTTTTCCATGACATGTTTTCATCAGGATTTATGCCAGATGATGTTACCTTTATCGGCGTTCTTACAGCTTGTAGCTACTCTGGGAATGTTGATGAAGGGCTCAAAATTTTTGAATTAATGAGATCCAAATATAACGTGGAGGCAAAAACTGCACATTATGCTTGCGTTGTGGATCTGCTCGGCCGAGCAGGCAGGGTAAACGAGGCAATGAATTTGATTGAAAATATGTCAGTTGAAGCAGATGCGATTGTTTGGGGTGCTTTATTAGGAGCATGTAGAACCCACAAGAAGTTTGATTTGGCTGAAGTCGCAGCAAAGAAGCTTTTACATCTGGAGCCTGAAAATGCTGGTCCTTATATTTTGTTGTCGAATTTATATGCATCTCAAGGTAGATGGGACGATGTGGCAGAGCTGAGAAAAAACATGAAGGCAAGGAGTGTCAACAAGTTCCCAGGATGTAGCTGGATTGAGGTAGAGAAGAGAGTACATATGTTTACCATGGGTGACAGCTCAGGCCATCCTGAGCATGTAATGATTATGAAGATGTTGGAGAAATTAGCTGGATTGTTGACGGAAGCTGGGTATTGTCCTGATGGTAGCTTTGTGCTGCATGATGTGGATGAGGAAGAGAAGATGAATAACTTGAGGTATCACAGTGAGAAACTGGCTGTGGCATATGGACTTTTGAGGGTGCCTAAAGAGATGCCCATACGGATCATGAAAAATCTTCGGGTTTGTGGGGATTGCCACTCTGCAATTAAATTAATATCTAAAATTACAGGGAGAGAGATCATCTTGAGGGATGCTAATCGGTTCCATTGTTTTAAGGGTGGCTTGTGTTCTTGCAAAGACTACTGGTGACTGAGGATCCCGTAAGGTTTATTAATGTCATTACTGAGTGTGGGGTGGTCACTCCTTCCATCAACATTCAATGTTTCTTTCTCATATCTAAAACTTAATTTTCATTTCCAGAAAGGGATTCGCTCCATTACATGTCATAGGCATATGACAAGCTGAAACACCAGAAACAATGACTACATGACACAAGATAATGCCCAGTGACAACAGACATGGCAATGAGAATTCGAAGTTGTCTGTTTCTTTCAATTAAAACAATATAGGGATTGGGGCCAGGCTTAGCAGAACTGAAACCCTCCTGGCAGAGAGCTACTGACTTTGAATTAGGCAGCTCATAATTAAGCATGCCTTTGTAATCTCGCAGCATAAATGACCTCATAGCCTTGATGAAAGACCCCCTAATTGCTTGGTAGTCCTTTACACATTCTGTAAGCACTTTTATCATATGCGGATCAGTTGCTCTGTCCAGGATTGACTTGGCGTACACAAAATCATTGGATGCATTTTGTATAGTTATCTCGATTGTTATCTGCGTTAACCCAACAAGGTCTGTTAATGGGGATTTGAGGTTGGCACTGAAAGTTTGATTGCAGAATCCATAGTCCTCCATCTGTCGACAGATCTTATCAATTAGTTCTTGGGTTTGAGGATCAGCACTTGAGGCTGGATTGGTGAAAAGGAAGAGGGAGATGACTAGCGAAGAAAACAAGAGAGTATAAGTAGGAACAGAAGTCATTGTTGATGTTAAAATGGCTGTTTCTGTTCAAGGATGTGAAGCAAGGGAGCCGATTTAAAGAGCTTATGAGGTCTGGCATTTATAATAACAACATTATAACAGCGCATTCTGGATTTTTATACCATAATTTTCATGCTTACCTTATTTACCTATCATAATAAGATTTGAAAATTTATGGCAGAATCCTATTATTATGGCATGTAAATTTGTTGTTTTGCTTAAGAAAGTGAGGCTTATGAACTCCTTGAACATGAGTTTAACACATTATGATAGAGATAAGATTAACATCCCAAGTTATCAATTTCTAAGAAATTTTCATGGGAAATATTTTATGGTTGATCAAAAATTAGAATAACAATGCTCCTGTCCTAAGCTTTTGATGTTATTGAAATTAAATTAGCATGCCTAATGTGATGAAACCATGATTTATACAAACAAAACAACAACAGAGCTGCAAATGATAAGAAAACTGAGAAGAAAAGAGGGAGAAGGGGCGGAGAAAGAGTTAGATAAGAATTATGATTCATTTTTGAAGTGATTTGTCATGCATGTCATAGTTCATTTTTTTTTTCTTGATACATTGTAGGGTAAGTTGCTTGGCATAACAATGGTTTGAAATCTTAATTTTGACCTAAAATTAAGTTTTTTAATTAATAAGTACTAACTTGGCCAAACTCTTGAGAATATGCATGTCATAGTTCATATGTATATGGTATATAAGACCTTCATTAGCTCACTGTCTATTTACGTCACAATTAGGAATTTTTTGAGATGATACCTCATGTCCCTAAAAAGATTGAACTCATGTCCCTAAAAAGATTGAACGGCCATTAATTTTTCATGATTTATTATGAATTATTTGGTTGTGATTCAGTATGGTACAGTTCATTTTATGTTGCCATGGGTTGATATGAATTATTTTTAGGGGCTGAAGTCTTTAGTATTTTTATTAATTAAGTATGAGGAGTCCAACTTTATTTATTTTAGAAGTGGATTTGATTGTGGGGAGTTTGTTAGGTTAAAAGAAATTATATGCCCAAAGGAGAGTACAATCCAAATACTTTTGGACTCTATTATTTCAATCTTATGGGTTGATATTCTATTAGAAATCAAACTTTTTATCCTTTGAGAAGGTTGGAGATTTGATCTTCAATTTCAAAAGGAATTGACCCGATCAAATGGAGAAGGATGAGGCTGATTTTTAGGGATTTTTATCTGGTGGATTTTGCTGGATTTTGGCCGCATTTTTCTTGTTTTTGGCTAAAGGATAGTGTGCGTGAAGGAAAGAAAATTGGGGTTGTTGATACCATATTTCACTATAGATGGAGAGGTAGTTTAGATATGATTTTTTACTGGGTGGGAATAGTTTTGGAGGCTTATAAATTAGAAAAATGCTATTTGGACAATCATTTTGTCTCACTTTTTTGTACAACTTAATGTGTTATTAAAATGATTAATTCTTTAAATTTATATGAAATCCATGATATTGAATGCATCTACTCATTTAATGACATGTGAAAGTTATACAAAAAAATAAGACAAAAAAAGTTATCTCAATAGTACCACCCTATAAACTTCAATTTTAAAGACATTATTTGATTACATACACAGAAACTTGTCCTTCAACACAATCATTTATTTTTTAAAACTCTTTGTTCTGCAAGCATCCTTTAGTTTACTCTAACCTAGCAAGTTCTTAGTTTCAGATTATTTTTCCAACACCTTTTCTTCAAGTTTTAGTCCAGTACAGGTAGATCAACGTTTTTAACGGATTTTGGTTCTTAGTTGATTTAGTTTTTTTAGTAAGATTAATTCTTGGACTTTTTCTTATTATTGTGATTTACTTCTACTAAACTTCTCAATTATTAAACATTTAATTTGATTTTAATTCTAGTATGTCAAAAATTTCAATTAAATTTAGAATCTTTTATTTTTCTGCTACATTTTCCAAATTTCTACCAAATTTACATTTTTTGCCTGCAGTTTTAACTTCTATTTAGCTATATTTCTTTTTTATTTTATGTAGTTAAGGGTATGTTAGGTATAACGGTTAAAATTTAACAGATAGCGGATAGCAGATAGCAGTAGCGGATAGCAGGTAGCAGTAGTGGGTAGCGGGTGGCCTGTGACAGTCAGCGGATAGTGGATGACGGATGACAAATAGCGAAAAGTGAGTAGTGGATGGTAAATAACGGATTCGATAAATATAACTATTTAATTATACAATATTTAGCGGTTGTTGTTTAACACTAAATGACTAATAAGGACATATTTAAAAACAAATAAGTGTATTTTTTAAAATATTTTTATTTTTTATTATTAAAATTATTAATTTTATAAAAATAATAAAAATAAATAAATAAATAAAATTAATTATAATAATGTAATTACACCCTCATTTTTATTTTTATTTTTAAAATTATATTATGTTTAAATAAAAATTAATTATTTTATCTAATTAACTAATTTTTTTAAGATAATATATTTTTTAATTATAAATTAATGGACAAAAAAAATGTTATAATCACTTAATATTATTAAAGGTAAAAAAACAAAATTGAAACTTATTAGATAATTATTAATTAAAAAATGTAATCACAAATTAAAAAATTAAAATGGATAAATTTATCAATAAAATTAAAAAATTTTAATCCGTTAGCAGTTTAGACCCTAACCGCTATCCGTTACTTTCAAACCACTAAATAAAAATTTTACCAAACATTTTATTTGTAACGATTTCGAAATATATAAATTTATTAAACACTTACATTTAGCAATTTAGGTAAAATCGTTAATCACTACCCAAAACCACTATATCAAATGAACCCTAATTTTTCAATACTTTCTTTAGTTTATTTCATTATCAATACTTTAATTTAATTTTTTTTATACTTATTTACTTTAAACCAAGTTCTTACATGTTTCTAAGGCAAGTCTGAGCTCTTATATATAAATTTATCCCTTATTTCTATCGATCGTTTACTTTAAACATACTATTTTAAATGATGTTCCTCCAACAACTTCTTCAAAGAAAAATTAAGTGGAAGGAGAGGAGTGGCTAATCCTTTTCTTGCTTTTCTTACAAAAGTAAATGACATACTTTATTACCATTTCTACCATGAGAAGTGGCGAATAGGATTTTTGGGGCAACACCGTCTAAGCAAATATCATAACGTCTAAATATGCCATCTAGGCCCTCAATAAGGTTTTCATTTTTTATTTTTTATAACAGGTAGCACAAACCTCTTGGCCGAATGGTGAGATTTTAAATTAAAGATTTTATATTTAAAATTTAAATCAAATGAAAGAAAAATTATAAACAAATTTAAAGAAAAAGAGAGGATTCCTCCTATATAACTATTATTAAAAAAAAAAAAAAAAAAAAACACACAAACCCGTTGTAATTTATAAATTAATGATGCTACAAAGAAAGATTCAAGTCAATTCCCCTACTTTCTCCTTTCTCCTTGGTTTCATCTTCTTGTTGTTGCTCTGTCTTTGAAGAAGGGCCAGCTTGAGTCGGTATTGGTAGGGGATCCTTGGACTTGTCATCCCCCATGAAATCTTCCGGTTGAAACGTTGGATTCCAAGCGACGGCCTTCCTCTCCTCTTCTCTCTCTTTGGATCCATCTGGGATGTTCCTCAATCGATCTCTCATGTCCTTGGTGCTTCTAATCAAAGCATAGAACTTCTGTATCTGCTCTTCCTCATCTTCTTCCCCTTCTTCACTTTCCATTTTCCTCTTCCTTCCTTTCTCCATACCAAATTTAAAATAAAACCCAACCCCACAAGAACACTCAGGAAAAATGTAGAGAAAGTTGAGTCCGATTCATGAACCACAAAACCGTGTTGGTTGGCTCTACATATTGTCAAAACCATGTGATATACCAAAAAAGGATGTTTCTTGATTGAAGATTGAATTGACGAGAATGCCCATGAGGCGGTTGGTTTTTTCTGCTGGAAGGACATGATGAACTAAGGGCATCTTGGTAAATTGAATGAGGTTTAGGTGAGGGACTGGGACCAGAATAATTGTGAGCGTCATTGTAAGTAACGTAATGCCCCTAGCTACTGCCTGTGACGTACTTGATTACATTAGCCACAGTTGTCCTTTTGCTAGGGGGCGGCCCCGCCTGGATTTTTCCATTACCTTCTTGGAAGGGCAATATTAAAAATGCAATGTGATGCTCTATTTTTTTTTATTAAATATTTTAATATCTAAAAATTATATTATATTTTAATAAATTTAAAATTAAATTAAATTAAACTTTATAAAAAAATTTCTTAATAATTGTTTTTATTTTTATAAAATTTAAATTTAAAATTTTATTTAAAAAATTAAATTATTTTTACTTAAATTAATAAATTACTGATAATATAATAATTCATTATATATGAGATGATATATAAAATAAATTAAATAAATATAGATAATATTATATGCAATTATGAAATGGAAAGAGATGGTATCATATTTAAAGCATTTTACGTCCGATTTGGGGTGTGCAGTGGAACCTTCGTTGATTGACCGCCATTGAGTCATAATGGGTTAAAGCCAACTATAGTCCCTCTACTTTCAATTTTCATTCATAATTCTCCTTCTACTTACAAATAGTTCAAAGTTCTCCCTCTGGTCTTCCTAACCATGCTATTGTCCCCCCTCTACTTTAAGTTTTCATATCAATTACCTCCCTCAGTTGACACCGTTACAAACTCCCATTTAACGGTGGTTTTTTTTTTGACAGTTAAAGTTCATCCCATTCATTAAAGTATTATTTTTTTGAGAAAATACTTTTTGTACAAGTTTTTTGTTTTATTTTGTTGCATAACTTAACGTGACATTAAAATGATTAGTTCTTTAAATTCATATGGGATTCGTGATATTGAATACATCCATTCAATAACACGTGAAAGTTATATAAAAACGTAGGATAAAAAGATTTTTCTATAACACCATTTTTTTTGTTTGTTAAATTGCATTGAGTGGACCCACTAATGTCCATGTCAGCATACCAGGTGAGCAAGGGTGGCTAGATCAACCTATAAGGATGCCTCAACCTAAAGCAAGCAGACCTGCTTTTGGCTTTACTACTTGCGCTTGTTACTTGAGCAGTTGAGCTTTGCACTAAATGATTGAAGTGGAAGCCTAGAGCCTTCTTTGGGCTTCGGCGTGGTAACTCCTCTGAATCTAAACACAATTTTCTTGTTTGCTGTTGAATCCAAACCCCAAACCACCTTGGTTCTATCATTCACCAACTTCCTATTTCTTCACAACCACCTGAATCTTGCTTCGTCGTGGTCACTATAATTTCGGTGCCTGTTGACCGGAACTGGAATTTAGTTATTGATCATACTAATTTCCGGACGGCTTTCATCGGAGTAAACGCTCAACCTTCATTTGGTGCTACCTGTTTGGATCTCTGCCATAAATGGTGCTATTTACTCTCATCTTGCTGCCTTTCCTCTTCCTCCCCTCTACTTTATTGTGCGGCCGTGGCGAGTCAATATCCCTATCAAGAATCGCCACCAATTGCCTATTTGTGAGTTCAATAGGTGCATATATGATTGCGGAGGTGCTCATTGCTGGATTAATCAGTTTTAGGCAAGGCAATTCCCATTTGGGTCAGATTTTAATGAGAGATAGGGTGGTTGTTTGGTGGGTTACAGTGACACTTATAGTTGGTATCAAGCTAAACAAAAACAATTGAATTTTCTTTCACTTTCCTACCCTTTTTCAACAACCAAACCAAAAAAGTTAATAATAACAATATGTAAAAACCCAAGCTTGAACACAAAGTTTAAGCAAAAGATCAAAACTTTCAAGGTATACATGAATATGAGCAAGCCAAAAAACCAATTCTTTCATATCTAAATCTACGTACATCTCCATTCCCTTACCTCCAAAATCCACCTCCCCACACCACCTGGACATGCACCAACACCTTACTTGTCAAAAAGAAAAGGCAAAAAAAGATATTAAAATTGGCCGGATGTGGTGGAGGTAGATGGCCCTTCATTGTAGAGAAGGGAAATGGGGGAAAGAGAGGAGAGAATTGAAACTGATGGAGATAAGGAATTTTCAAGATTTTTTTTAATATAATTTAATCTTTTTTGGCCATCTATGCATCCTTTTTTTTTTTTTTTTTTCAGTACAACGGGATGAAGAGGAGGATTGGAAAATGAAGGTTTGTGGAGGGGGAATGAGGGTGAAGTTGACTGGGTAACGTGAGATGAAGATGTATGGGAAATATTAAAAAGGTACACGTGGCTTTTCAGTTTCCACCAAGAAGAAAGAAACCAATTATCATTTACTCGTGGAAAAAGAAATCAGTTTGTTAAATAAGATATTGAGTTTGAGTTTTGTAAATGTAAAAATAATTATTTGGAGAATTTCTCTCAAATGAAGTTCGACATGATTCAAATTTAAATAAATCGAAACCCAATATGATTATTAGATATTAAAAGATTAATACAAAAAAAAACTAAGAAAAAAAAAGAGGATATGGGTTTATATTAACATTACAGGTGAATACATAGTAATAAATTAATAAATTTATTAAATAAAATATAAAAATATATAATTATAATGAAAATATTATAATTAGAATATTATATAATTATAAATTAATAATATGATATATTATCATATAATTTAATTATTTTTATTAAATGTTCACTTATAATATTATATGTATTTATTTATTTAATATTATATTATACTCATTTAATATCATATTATAATTATAAATTTATAATTTTATATAACATTATAACTATCACATTATAAATATTTATAACGAGTATATTCGAAGTAATACAAGATATTTTTCAATACACTATTCGTACTATACTAACAATAAAACAAATAATATAAAATATTTTTAAATACATTATACATACTGTACCAACAATAAAACTAATACTCATGTTGGTAAGGTCTTGACAACCCCTTACCTTGGTGGAAAAACATTTTTCTTGCAACCAAATAAATTTTTGGATTAATTTTTGTGCACTATCTCTACAACCAAACAAATTTTTATATTTTATTTTTCTTGCACTTTTTTTTGCAGCCAGCTAAAGAGTAAAAATCAAAATGAAAATAAGAGTTGAAATAGACTAAATCTGGAAAGAAAAAAAAAAGTGAAACACTGGATATTTTCACCAAAAAAAATTTCATAACATAAATGCAAACATTATAAAATTGCATAAAAATATAAATAATTTAACACCACAAAAAAATTTAATGTTGCTGGTCTGGCTACCCTTACTGACATGGAATTCAGTTGGCCCATTCAATACAAAACAACAAGAAAAATAATAATTTAATCAATGGGTTAAGTTTTTAACGGACAAAAATTTCACCGTTAAATGGGAGTTTGTAACGGCGTCAACTGAGGGAGGTAATTGATATGAAAACTTAAAGTAGAGGGAAGACTTTGAATTATTTATAAGTAGAAGTAGGATTATGAACGAAAATTAAAAGTAGAGGGACTATAATTGGCTTCAACCCAGTCATAATTGGCATTTTAGAAAATGTTTTCTTACGTACATCATTTAATAAATGTATTGTTGGCTTTCACTTATGTTCAATACAAATAAATAAATTAATTAATGAAGGTAAAAAATCTTTTTAAACTCTAAAATTTATTCTCAAATAGCATTTAAACTCTTGAACTAAAAATGAAATAGATAAACTCTTTAATTTTACTAACAATGCAAATAAGTTATTCTCATAAATAGATGAAATGGCATTTCATGTTTAATCACCTTGAAAGCATGAACATCTATAAATGAAAAGGGTTTATTTGCATCATTAGAGGAGTTAAAGGGTTTATCTACTTTATTTTTAGTTTAGGGCCTTAAATGTTATTTTGGAGTAAGTTTAAGGCCTTAAGAAGCGTTTTGCCATAAATAAAAGTTATAATATTTTAATATTTAAAATATTAAGTTTTCCTTTTTATAAAATTTGAAATTAAATTTTGCCTTGAGGGAGAAAGCAATGTCAAGGACACAGAAAAAGGGATTCATTTCTCGTTTTTTATAAGACATAAATAGTGTTTGTTTTAGTTTTTTTTAAATAGTTATCACTTGTTTTGCCTAAAGGGAAAAAAATAATTATCACTTGTTAATTTTAATTAAAAAAAATTAAATATTTTAAATTATAAATAATAATAATTAATTATTAAATACTAATTATTAACTATTAATTATACCTACAAAGTTAATCCAAACGACCCTAGGTATTGGCCCTATATATTGATATACATGTATATAATATTGGCTTAACCCTACTACAAGCCTTCTAACTGTTTTATTTTTGAAATCATTAGCCCATTAACATACACTTTGTGTGTTTGAATTTATGAATTTCATGTTACTACTATAATTGACCTAAACGTGAGTCACATAGCCTTCTCTACTCCATTACCTTATCTTTTCCTACTCCATTACCTTATCCTTGTCAACGTCTTTCTAACATAAATAGGGTTTACTTGAACTTATAAAGGCAAAAAAATCTCATACAAAGTAAACATGGTCTCATGACTCTCATCTTGGGTAAGATTTTTCCCATTTCTATGGGTCTAAAGAGATCATATTTATGGCAACATAACATTGATGTGAATAGGTAACATCATAATGGAGTAGAGATAACCACATGACTAAGGTTATGAAATTTTGTCTATTTTAGTCCAATCATAGTAATAATGTAAAATTTATAGGTTAAAACACATAAAACATAGTTTGAAGGACTAATGGTTTTAAAGACAAACAATTAAAGGGCCATTAGAAGAGTTTTGCTCTATAACATTCATTTGGATTTTCAAACTAGTACTTTTAAGGATTGATTAATAGTTTTTTTTAGCATAAATACATATAAATAAATACAAAAATTAACATTAATTTTAATTAAAATCTCTTATTTTTACTAAAATGTAGTTAATAACTTCGTTTAAGTTGTTGACTCAAGGTACCAAATTGTTCATGGACATTTCACATATCTATGTTCACTGCACTCAGAGGAATTAACTCATCAATTGCCAATTTGCCGGTATTGCTTTTGGATGGGTTTTGCCCTTTTTACTAGTATTAGTGAATGGGATTGGTGGCGGATGGTTTGGGTATTTAGTGGAAGGATGATGATATTCGTCTTCAATTTGTTTCAAAGGACACAGAATTTGTGTTGATGAGTTCTGCTGTTGCTGTGACTCATCATCCATTGTGATTGTATGCCTATTTCTCTTGTATTTGAAGATATCCATTTTCATTTAGGGCGGCGGTTTAATGGGAGCAGTGTCTGGCACATCCGCACTCTATTTCTCTATATTTTTTTTTATTCATGAATGATATTTAATTAATTTTATAAAGGTTTGTTTGGGCTATGATTTTATGACATAAATTAAAGGTATATTGATTAAATTTTTTTATATTTAATTTATTAAAGGGGTAAGTTTAATTAAATAATTGATACCTAAAAATATGATTAAATTATTTTTTAGTATTTAATTTACATAAAAATAAAAAAAAATATTAAATTTAATACTAATGTTATATGAATGATTTAAATTAGATAATTTTTAAATTAAAAAATTTTATTTTTTTAACACATATTAAGTATTAAAATATAATAATTACTTTCTTAATTTATATAAGTTAAAAAAACCCTTTAACTTAATTAATTAACAATAAAATTCTTTCCCTTTCCTTCTCAGTTTCCGTCATACCAAACAAAAGGGGAAAACTTGCGCAGCCTTGGCATTTTCTTTCTAAAATGGAAATTAAAACATACTTCTACGTGTCCAATTGGCCAAATAAGAGTCATTTTCCTTGAAAGTGACTCCTCACTTGATCTGTACAAATTTTGTTTACCCCTCTCTCTACTCTAATTGGAATCTTTCTTTCTCATAAGTTTAATGAGGGTGATTAATCAACTTTACATTAGATAAGACTGGTGGTTGAGTCGTGTTCTCCCTTCCTTTCTTTCTCTAGATTTAAGGTGAGGAAAACATCTTTATTCTTCCCTTGTCAGATTGCCAGAGCACACGTTCAAATTTCAAGCCTTTTGATTTTTAAGGTTGATTTTCTGTGTTTTCTCTATCTTTCCTCTTCTGGGTATTGATCAAGTTTTAATCTTTATTGGGTTTTTGATGATTGGTAGTTAGGGTTTGAATCTGGTGTTTATTGGGTATGAGTTTAACTTTTGATCGGATTAATCAGATTTAAGGGTTGTTCCTTCATGTGTGGTTTTAGATAAGTGGATAATTTGCGTGTGCTCTTTGAATTCAATTTAGTCAGTTCCGTAGACTGATAGGCTCAGTTCTCTTTGTATGACTTTTGGTGTTGCTTGCTTTTATGGCTGAAGAATTGTGTCCTTGAAAGCTCCATTTTTCCCATTAATGCAAAAGGAGTAGATTTTTTCCGTGTTTAGTCTTTCCTCTCTCTGTTTGTATTATTGTAAAAGCAAAGGGAATAGATTTTGTGTTATTGACTGACTTGGTTTTCTTCATGTTTTGTGCAGGTGCTCATTTATTGAAAAAGCATATCAATTTCATGCTGTAATACATTCTCCAGTTTCATTTCATCCAAATTGATGATTCATGGGGTCCGAAGGGCCACCAGCAGTAACCATCCATGTGACTGGTTTTAAGAAATTCCATGGAGTTTCGGAGAATCCAACCGAGACAATTGTCTGTAATTTGAAAGAATACACAAAGAAGAAGGGTTTGGCGAAAGGCCTGACTCTTGGAAGTTGCACTGTTCTTGAGACTGCAGGACAGGGTGCGCTCTCAACTCTATATCAGACTTTGCAATCTGTCTTAAGTGGGAAGGATTCCCAATCTTCCAGTTCTGGAAAAACTATTTGGGTTAGTTGCTCACTCATCTGCCTTTAATTTATTATACTTGCTTATTTGCCTTTATGTCAGCTTCAGGGTTTCCTTGACGATTACTGGAAAGTGCATATTTCTCGCAATGGCTTGGCAATGTAGCAATCATCTATTCTTTGTTGATGATCGTCTCTAATTGGCTTGGATAGTTGGAGGATTTATGTGCCTAACTTCCTTCTTTGTACATCATACATACAGTCTATAAAAGAAGAGATTAATAGAAAACAATGGAAAAAGTCCTTGTTTTTTTATGTATTTTACTTAATTCAATGACACAAATGCGTATTTCATTGTCTATTATCACTGTGTTGGTTACCTTAATTAGCCTTTTGCTGGATTCGCTGCTTTGCCATTATTCAAATAAAACAGTGGAGGGCTATTTGATTTACTTCTCAGTAGAGATTCTGTCAACAAATGTTCACTTTGATGCAGCGAACTTATTAATTTAGGAATTCATGTATTGGATTTTTCTTGGTAGTTCTGATAACTTTCCTTCAGGTACATTTTGGAGTTAATAGTGGTGCAACTAGATTTGCTATTGAGCATCAAGCTGTCAATGAAGCTACTTTTCGGTGTCCTGATGAGTTGGGATGGAAACCTCAGGTTAGATGCATGTCTTAAGCTTCTTATGCAACCATTCTTTGTAGATCAACCCTTTCCTTTCCTCTTTATGCCATTTCTTTGAACATTTCTTAACTTTTGCAGAAAGTACCCATTATTCCTGCAGATGGTGGAATTACACACATACGAGGGGTAACTCCACAATTCATTCATTCATTCAATTCATTCATTCATTCATTCATTTATTCATTCATTTATTTCTATCTACAACGATTTCATAATTTTACAATCAATTCTATGTTTCAACTTTTCCTTTTAAGATGACCTGCTTGAGTTACTATCATGTTTACCACTTGAAATTTAAGTTCTCTGACTTCTTGAGTTGAGTTACATATTTCAAATTAAAACATTCTTCTTAATGCCAGTGGCCCAATATTGCAGTAGTAATTTATGTCATTTTCTTACGTCCTCAGATATCTGTAAGGAGTTGTCTTAAGAGAATTTTTTTTTTTTTATTTCACATGGCTACGAACTTTCATGCTTTTATGTTAATTCCTCTGTTTAAAAGGATTTCTTAACTCTATGCAGACTACCCTTCCTGTTGAGGAGATAACAAAGGCCTTGTCAAAGAAGGGATATGATGTGATGACTTCTGATGATGCAGGACGGTTTGTTTGCAATTATGTCTACTATCACTCCCTCCGCTTTGCGGAGCAGAATGGAACCAAATCACTATTTGTGCACGTGCCTCTCTTCTTGACCATAGATGAGGAGATTCAAATGCAATTTGCTGCTTCCTTGTTGGAGGTACTTGCTTCTTTATGTCAGTAACCTAATGGTTGCAATTCACATGTTTATGTCCTGGAAACTACCATGCTGGTGTTGCTGGCCATGTATGTGAGGGTCGATGAATGCATGTTTATCAAAAGTTCTTAATAAACAGATACATGTATGTTAATGGAAAATTTGCATTTCTGCCATATGAATCTTATGTAATGTCTTGTCTTTTTCTGAAGGCTTCCTTAGTTGCCTGAAAACGTCTCAAAATGTTTTGTGTTTGCATATGAATAAAATTCCAGTTTGCTGCTACTGCTCTCTTTTCCTCTCCTACTAATTGCCAAAGTAATGCAAGAATTCCTGTCTCAAGTTGGAATGTCTATTGTCACCATATGGCCTAGCTTGTGAACAACTTCTTCGCTGCAGAAGTTGAATCAAGGCCAACAAAGCTTTTTTTGGAAGCGCTTGTGACGTTTCTTGGAAGTTGGTTTCAACTTCTATAGGGTTAAAAGCAAATGCTTTGCTTTGCAGGAAGCCAATTGAAGTTGTCAACTTCCAGACTTATTTATGATTAAGAGGCTTGTACATACATGTACATTTGCATGTTCCTAATCTAAGGAACTGAATTTTATCATCCATTTGGTGTTTTGCATTATGTTTAATTGGTATTAATTAGCAACTATCAACGTAGTTCTGTTTAAAGGCTTGTGGTATATCCTCCAACAAGCAGTATACCAGTGGAGTGGTAAGTATCTGAACGGTTCCATAAGCATTCCAGCAAAATGGATTTGCCCGAGTCTGGCCCTGAGCAGGAAGCAGCTCTACTTCTGTCAGAGTTAGGTTAGTGCATGGAACTGAGTCACTGCAGGCAAAATTCATTGATGGGCTTCTCACATCATAGGTTCCCTTTATGTTGCTATACACAATGTCCTTGACCTGAACTGCACTGGTCTGGTTGCTGCAATTTTTGGTGAGACAGTAGTATTGGTCTATGATGATGGGATTCCGAACTGCATCCATGTGAATGTTATGGAAGGCAACATTTGACACAGAGCCAGAACCTCCTTGCCACGTTTTTATCCGGAGGCCATTGTCGGACTGCTTGATGACTGATTCGGAGACACTGATGTTTGAAACACAAGCCCGAGAGTTGTGAAACCCGAGACTGCCAATACTGCACAAATCATAGAACATTTGTTAGGATTCTTTCTTAGTCCATTTGACTAGAGAGTAAAGACTAGACAACAGGAAATAGCCTCAATTTTAATTTTCCAATGTCTTTCTGTTCTGCATGGTTCAAGATGATAATCACCTTATACCATGACTTGGACCGCAAGTCACATTCTTTATGTCAACGTTAAAGCAACCAGCTCCAATTGATACACAGTCATCACCTGGGAGAAAACCGAACGGTGTTATTCTTCTGCTTCTAGGGTTCATTAATGGTGAAAAAAAGTAATGGAGATTGATGGGTCACCGTTTGATATGACTGAATTATATATCTGAACATTGTTTGTGTTTTCTATATGAATCCCATCTGTGTTGGGACTTTGAGCAGGCGCTTTGATACTCAGAGATTCTACATGAACATCGTGGCAAGCATCGAACCTAAAATGGAACTGAGGGCTGTTCCTTATTTGAAGTCCTTTTACTGTCAAGTTGGAGCTCACGAAAAACCTTATGGCCTGCATTTACACACCAAGAAGTCATATTTCTAGTTATGGTAATTAAATTTAGGAAAAGTTTTTGCTTTTGTGCTTACAACTGGGCTGTCACAAGGTCCAGGCTGTGTTGTTCCACTAATTCCCTGCATATAATTTATGGAGGATTTTAAAAGTACAGTACGTTAAGGGTCCTCAATTCAAGATGACACCAGGGTGAGATGGGAAAATGAACCAGAGAGGGTTAGGAAAGCGTACTTTGTGAGGTTTGCAGGGAAGATTCCACCATTTTTCTCCCCTACCATCAATTAGGCCGCCTCCTTGCATAGACATTCCATTGATTCTGTAGAAGACCAACCACTGCCTTTTGCTGCTATTTCTTGGCCAAGAGTCAGGTCCGTCAGGTGGCATTATAGTGCCATCAATCTTTAAATTTCCATAAACAAATGTTAAGTCTGAATTAGTTTTATAATAAATCTCATAACTTTTTAACACACAACTACTAGCATCATTACCTGTAACACAAGGTTATTTTTACAGGGTCCTGTAAAGATTGTAGACAGCAACATGAAGGAATACCCACTGGGAACAAGGAGAACAGCTAAGTCATTCTGGCAAGCCATGTCCCATGCCAACTTGAATGCCTGAGTGTCATCTGCAATGCCATCCCCAACAGCACCAAAAGATAGCACATTGAAGACTGCAGGAATTTTAGGGGACTCTGCATTATAACTTGGACTAGCAGCTGCAATTTCAGGCGCAGGCATAGGAGGAAGTGAAATTTGAGACACAATGTGCAACTCTCTGCTTTGAATGGAAACAAAGAAGAAGGAAGAGATAGAGAAAAGAAAGAGAAGGAGCTGACAGAATGACATGGTAGGAGTATTGCTTTTGTTCTATTTCTGATGATAAAATGTCCGACTAGAAGTTACATAGAGCAAATGATGGGGTAAGGTAAGGCCTATACACTAGATGTAGCCAGGCTCTAACTTTGGGATTTTGACAAAAACTTAAGCAAATTATGGGCAACAAGTTGAAAGTTGAAAGTTGAAACAATGAAAGAGTGGAGTTGTATCTGTGACCACTGACCGCTGAACAAGTTGGAAGAGAAGAGAGACTTGAGGGAACAATTTGCAATGTAGGCTGCTTTTATACTAGGAATCAGTAGTGGGGGGCGCTGTACATGACGTTTAAATTTGCTGTACCTCAGATTATAATAGTGGAAACAAACCGACCAGTTCCATTAGGGATTGGCTTCTTTTTCTGAGAATGTGGAGGATGCACGTAGCATTCTAGTGGATAAAGTTAAGGGACTGTGGAGATGGGATGGATAGAAGTAAACCATGCTTTTGCTATCAATTTCTGTACCTGCTACCAAATGAAAATTACACCCATTACAAAGATTTCCTTAGTGGCTTCATTTTGATGAAAACAGCAAATTAACATGCTTTATCTATAGGATGCTTAATTTACGCAGGCGGTTCATATATATTTACTAGAGGTTGATTGAGTTTCTTTCTCTGTTTTATGAAGAAAACATATTAATGTTTTATTTTTATACATTTTGTTTTTTTGGGGGGGGAGGGTGTCATCAGAGAGCATATTCTTAATGTTTTTTTAAAAGAATAAAGGAAAAAGGATATTTTATTTATTTGGGAATAGGCCCCATATGTGATCAGATCCCTACTTAGGTTCTCTCTTTCTGAAAACAAGTTTGTGCCCACTGTTACTTTTCAACATTCTTTTTGTCTGGGCATTTGGGTGGGTTTCAGCATGCTTAAATAATTGGAGGGTCAGAGCTCTTCCATAACTAACCGCAGAGTTGTGGAGGGGATATATGGTTTTTGAATGAGATCATCGAAATACTTCACCTACTTCTGAAAAACCTCCTCTTCAAATATAATTAAGTAGCTAATTAGTACTTGGTAAAAGATAGGTCTTGAATTTTTGTGGTGAATTGTATATTATCATTGTTGCCTATTCTTGATTTTTTTGTGACAACGTAGGAAATGCATCAAATAAAAGTCAGCTAAACATATAAAAGAAATAGTTGTTAGGCTCTCAATATCTTTTTGTCACCATTCAACCAAAAACTTCCATATGGAGCTTTAAGGCCGGCCTTTCACTCTTGAAGTTTTCCTAGTTTACTTTCAATAGTTCAAACAAATTAATATTTTTGTTCACAAGCAAACTCAATAAACAAGTTAAACCAACATGTTACAACTTCAACTATAGACTTGTGTGCATGATTTATAGGTCTAAACACAAAGCTTTCTATGTGTTAACCCCGTTGAGACATGAATTTCTTGAGTGAAGATCAAATGGCAAATTACAAGTCTCCACATCCTCCTCCGAGCTACATGTGGTGGGTTCATGACGATTATGAGCTTAGCCAAATTCATTCCAGTGAACATTCCATCAAAAACTTCTCTCAAGAAACCCCAACGCCAATGTCAAGTCCCATAAATGGACCGGTTTTCCTCCCCGGATCCTCACCAGAGGACAGAGCAAGAATTGGGAATGCCTCACCAGAGACGGTGAGTCATGTTGCGCTGAGAATATATGAGAGCATGAAGAGGCAGGAAAGGTGTTCAATGATGAGATAGAAGAGGTAAAGGTAGAAGAAGAAAGTGAAGGCAATGGGGTTGGGAAGAAAAGTGAGGAGCTCTTGGGGATGGAGTATTTGTTGAAGGATCGTTTTGTTTGTTAGGTGTTATGGCAAAAATTACACCCCCAATTCCGAGACAGGTATTGCACATATATATGTCACAGTTCCATTGATATTTACTGATAGTTTATTCATACATAATACATACTAGAGGCAGGAGTGGCTATTTTCACACCAGAATTTGCTGGATCCATGCAAAGATTAATTTCCATAGTTTTTATCTTAAGTAGAAAATATATTCATTTTGAGCTGTGTGGGCCAAATTAAGCACTTCCTCGGAATTATATGTCTAAGACATAGGAATCTTTGTTTTTGCTTGGGCGGAGGCTCTGCTTTTGTCTGTTACACATTTTTTATTGTGACATATAGAGTCTTCCCTTTTCATACACCTCATTATCTTGGATTTCAATTTAGTTAATAAATTAACATGTATTAATTAAGCTTAATTGCAATCTTACTCAAGAGGCGGCTGTTTGCATTAGTCTCATACCCTTGAAAATGAATGGATAAATATAATAATTAGAGACAAAAAGCAAGTCGGTTCATACTCAATACTTGAACCTTATTTTAATCAATCTATACCTGAATATGTTGAAGTTTGGCTCAACTTGGTTTGTTTGTTTTTAACAACTAAACCAAAATGATCCCAAAATAAAAAATCATTCACTTAATTATTTAACAATGTTAAGCATGCTCCATGCAGTTTTTTTTTTTTTTTTTTTTGCAGGTTAAGGTTTTCTGGCATAGAGTATTGGAGAGGGTTTGAAAGATCAGAAAAGGACTATGAGACATTTGGGAACAAGGTGTTGGAATTCCTTTAAGGGCCTTTCAAGGCTCAGTTTCAAGGCAGGAACTCAACAAGGATACAGATTCTTAAGGGAGTTGATGGCTACATCATGCCAGGTTCTCTGGCCCTTCTACTTGGTCCACCAGGTAAGCAAATATAGTTGGTAAGCTAAAAAATATAGTTTTAGGATTTTCACTTGAATTGACCAAGATTCATGTTATGGACCAACACACATAACTTAAAATTGAAAAAAAAAGAAAAGAAAAGAAAAGAAAAATAGAAACAGTAGACTATGTTGTACAAAATCAGCATTGTTTGTTAGATAAGATGCAACCTCTATTTAGCCCAAGAAATTCTTACTTCTAAAACAAGCCTATGTAAGAAGGATTTGTGAATCTAATTACCTGTAAAAAAAACTTACAGGCAGTGAAAAGAGTACTCTTCTTGAAGTTCTAGCAGGGAGAACCAAAGCAAGCAAGAATTCCAGTTTGAAAGGAGAAGTCATGTACAATGACAAATATGCATATGAAGTTCATCTTAGCCGACTCACTGCATACATCAGTGGCCACCTCAACAAGTAAGTTCCCTGCAACTTGCAAAAAGATTTTGAAACTAGTTAGGAAATTTCTATATCAGTGTTATTACATCTAAAGCATTAGGTAAGGCCAATATATATGGACTGATTATCAGAAGAAATCAAAACAAGGGAACAACATTCCTGCTTTTCAACAGGAAAAAACATCTCTACATATGTTTTGATATTATGCACAGATCTGTCCAATTTTTTGAAGCTCAATAAAAATTTTCTATATCTGTTTTCTTACTTCTCTTCTCAATTCCAGACATATTTCTATCAGTTCGGGAGACACTTGAGTTTGCTAGGGACTGTACACAGGGCCTTCAACCAGAGAACGTCGCTCCTCAAATGAAAAAATTCTTTGCTCATGCGCTTGTAGAAGGACAAGATCCATTTTTAGAGTATGTCTTAGAAATATTAAGCCTCAAAGAAATAGAACACAAGCTTACCGGGAAGAAGCATCTGACATTGATAGTCAAAAGCTTACCACAGCAAAACTAGCACTTGGAACCCATAATTGTAGCTAATAACCTAGCCGAATTACATTGTTCTTTTTATTTTTTAATTCTTTTAATTTTTTTTTTCTTTTATTTTGGATTACTCAAGAAAATGTTGAATTCTCACTATTATAAAACCCAAGACCTGTAAATTAATTTATAAGAAAATTAGTAGTGGAACACTTTTTGGTTAGCCATAAACAAATAATTGTTTTGATGGTACATCTAATTTATTTTCCTTTAAATCACATTAAAAGACCGTTGGATATAATAATTTAAAATTAATAATTCATAAATTTATTTAATTTAAAAATTAATAATTATTATTATTAATTTATACATTTTTATTTATTAAATTAAATGATAATTATTAGTTTCAAATTGTTGTAATAAATAACATTAAAAAAATTTATTTTTAGATTCTATCAATATTTTATTACAGTGCAATGTTTTTCTTTGTTTTTGTTAAATTAATATAATCCAGCGTGGACACTTGTATGACATTGCAATTTCCACTTTCCAATAAACTCTCTCGTACTAAATAAATAGATAATAATAAAGTAAAAATAAAAAAATATTTATTTAATATAAAAAAGTAAAAAAAAAAGAAAAAGAAAGCAGTTGCAATACTAAATAAAGAAACAAAGTTTAATCTATAATTCGACTCCTAACTAGCAATACAAACAAGATTTTTTTATTGAGTTTTATGTCATAATTCAAATTTTTGTCAGAAGAAAATGCTATATATTTTAATTATAAATTGAATAAATTAAAATTTAATTTAAAATTATGTTAATTAGCTTTATTTTTGTGTTTCAGGTTCGCTAGTGAAAATGAATGAAGCTCG
>BPVZ01000017.1:888984-900307 GCA_020521535.1 Rubroshorea leprosula
TTCTTCTTGGTTTTCAAGGATTCGTAGTAGCAAAATAATTTGGGTATTCTGCTGTCCTACTAATACCTGATCTTGGACTGCTAAGGGTTGAAAATTGGTTAATCCGTAGGGATTTCCTAATTTTCCTGCTTCTTTTAAAGCTTCTCTGTAGTTTGAATTTTGAGTGAAAAAAGTTTCACCCATTCAACCCAAGAAATAATTTTTGAAGTTTTTGGACCTGTTTAAACAACTCTTCTTGATTTTGGATCAAGGCAGCTGTTTGATGACAGAGGTTTTGAACAAATTGATCTGGCCCTTTGTTACTCAGAGATTGAGAATTAATTAAATTGACTTTATTTTTGACAAATTCAATTTGTTGTTGCAAGTAGTCTTGATTCTCAATTAGTTTCACAATATTTTTGTTGTAATGCTTTTCAAAGTTTTGGAACCTTTCGAGCACTACTTTTTCTTTTTCTTTTTCTTTTTGTTTTTTTATAATTTTTTGAAAAATTTATAATTAGGTCTACTATGCTATTTAACTGGCTATTATCAGAATGTAAATTATGACTAAAACTTGAAAAACTACACACTATATTATGATTATCTAAAGTTGCTTTTGATTTTTTATAAGGATGTGAAATAGCTAGATCTAAATAATCTAAACTCATAAAGATAAAATAATAATATCAATAGATAATAATATCAACAGTTATTATTTTGACAAAAGATAACATAGATAGACAAACAGATAAGTAAAGGATAGCAATACAAAAGGAAGCCAAATATTAACAAAGGACAAAATAGTCAGCAAATGTTGACCAAATAGTAACCAATTTTGACCAAGCAATTTCTTACAAAGAAGATTAATTACATAGATGGGAAAAGGTGGCAATTTACAAAATCTTGACTTTTAACAAACTATGACTTTTAACACTAATAAGTAAAAGTAGTCTGACACTAGAAGAAAATAAACAAGAAAATTTCTTCTGCAATCAAAACAGATATGAAAGAAAACTATAAAACTGACACAATTTAATATAAAGTTGATTTTTAACACCAAACAGATAGACTTACGTGAAAGTAGATAAACTAAAAAGTTAACAGATAAATTATAAAACAAACTAGACAATGTAGACAACTATATCTTTGGCAAAGAGTTTCGTCTGTAGATTAGAATTTGTCCACTTTCTATACCACATATCCATATGTAAATGAAAAAGCTCTGATACCATTCTATTTTCGATCCCTTTCTTTACCCATTAATTCATTATCTTTCCAAGTTTTTCAAAATCCAGTGACCCCCTCTTTCATAGTCTAACCCTAAAACAAAAAATATATATATATATATATTTTTTCAACCCCTTTTTATCCATTCAGGATTTAAAGTAATCACCAGCCACTGGGACATCAGTTACGGAACGGTAGAAGAATTTACTTAAACTCTACCAAACAAGCCATAGTTTAATTTGGGGAAAAATTGTGTGCTGAGAATCGTCTTCTTCTCTCTTTCCTTCGTATTTCAGTATTTCTTCTGTTCATATTGTTAGAAAATTTTCAATTTGTGTGTTCCACTGTGTTGGATTTTTGGTGGTACGAAAAAGTGTTCGGATTTTTCTCAAAGAAAATGGACAAGAGTATAACACACCAACTTAAACTTTCTCACTATAGAGAGGAATATAAATTTTAAAATAATTCAAAATTTAAAAAATTTTATATTTTTTTAAACAATTATTTTATATAAAAAGCAACAATAAAAAGTGCATTTGAGATAAGTAACAGTTACTTTTGCCGCATACTTGCGTTCTTTGATAGCTCTACAGCCCTTCATTCAGATGCATTTGCATTTTAATACAGTTTCATTTCATCAACATTTATAACTAGTTGTACATTATTGTTGTCATGAGTAATGATAAGGGGGTGATTTTGGGAGACGAAAACGGAGAACGACAAATGAAGTAAGGTCAAATTGGTAATTTTATATCTTGTAATTTGATCCTGCTTCACTTGTCGTCCTCCGATTTTATCCTCAAAATCGTCCCCCCTATCATTACTCTTGTTGTCATATTTGCTGTCAACTCATATTTGCTGTCAACTTGCAGCTTCATTTGTTGTAAAGCCTCGACCTCATTATTGTCATTTCATGATAGTTTTATTTCATCATTTTTGTCAATTTGAATGCCACATTTTTTACAATAATTCCAACAAAAAAATAGGAAGGGTTTAGAGAGGACTTGGGAAAGAGCAGGAGAAAAGTAGAACTCAGAACATAAAATATGACATAACCATGAAAGGATACAGAAATTCAGCCCAATAAGGAGGAGGAGAGGAGTTCTCCAAATCTCACTCCAATTTCCATTAACTCTTTTTCTGAGAAATTTCCATTAACTTTCAATCAAACATTGTAATACAGAAATTAACATAAAAGCACATTGAAATTGCTGCACTTTTGTTGACTAATTTACAGCCTCCATTTACATTTCATTTGCATTTCATTTGCATCTCAATTTCATTTCATTGTCTTCCATGATATAGCGGGTTGCTGCACGCAGCAAACATTACAGCTTTGATGCCATTGCTCCAACAGAGTGAGAAACATATTCGAGAGTAGTTAGAAGAGAGGAAGTACCGATAAATCATTAACAAAGGAATCTTTACAAATTCCATATGGCGTGGTCGTTCGCTATTGCAGGTATGTCTCCATTTAGTCTATTATTTTAGTAATTTGAATTTACACATGGTGTTCCTATAATTTCTACCCATCTTTGTAATTCCTCAATCGATATAGTGAAGTACATAGAGAGTTACTCTCATTTATTGATTCTACTTGTAATTTCAATTTCTGTTTATTTCTGTCCATATGGAAAGTTCTTTGTTTTTATGAGCAGCGCTAGGGAACGCGGTAGGGGCACTGACAACCGCAACGATAGACAAATTGGTGAGAAAAATAATTGGCCCAATTATCGATGAATTTAAATATGATGATAATACCGAGAAGAAGTACGAAATTCGGAACCTTATTTTGGTGATAGTGACGCTTATTGCGGGGGTGACTTTCCAGGCAGGGATCAATCCACCAGGCGGGTTATGGCAGGATAATCAGAAAGAACAAGTCGCTGGAACCGCCATTTTTGCATATCGGAAACAAGCAGCCTTCTATGTTTTCTTGGTCTTTAACACCTTGGCTTTTACAACGTCAGCTTTTACCATTTTCTGTTTCACCCAGGGTTTCCCATTCAGTCCTGAAATACGACTGGCTGTTGTTTCTGTCGTAGTGACTTATGCATGTGCAGTTTCTGCCATTATTCCACCTGAATCGGCAAATCTTGCTTACGTCTTGCTCGTGGCTCTTCTACCTATTGTGGTACTGTCTTGGATCCGCCGGCGCGTTCGTGGAGAGTAAGCAAACGAGGGAATGTTTTGAGAAACGATGCAACAGATGACATGGTGTAGAGATTCTATAAGGACAAATCTCGGTAGAGTTCTCTTCATTTTTCCTTTAATATATAAGTGGGAAATATATAAATTGCTTTTAAAACTATTACTTTTGAAATAAATCTTCATCTAAAAGAATTATTTGATATAATTTGCCATATCTTAAATTTTTATTTTTAAAAAATTAACTTAAATTGAATGATTTTCATTAAATTTCGTTAAATAATTACACTTAAAATCTAATGAAAAATTAATGATAAATGTTAAATTGGAATAAATTTCTTAAAAAATAAAATATTAGATGATAAATTACTACAATATTTTTTAGGGAAATTTACTTTTACACGACAATTTTAAGAAAAAATTTTCACCTTTTGCCTTTTCTCTAGCATCTTATTGCTTGACTTTTATATTAATTTGGTATTCAAATGTGATTTGTGCTTTGGAACTGTTGTTTAATGCTGGATTGTGAACTTTAGATTTGCATAGTAGCTCTAAGCACTTTAGTTTTTTTTTTTTTTGGGTTTTTTTAAGGAAGGTACCAGTAGAGTAGTTAAGCCGTCAAATGCATGTTAATGTTTTGAGTATCTATTATAATGAAATTTATCATTATTAGTATAAAGCCAGCACAAACTTTTGATTTGATGCACCGTTAGGTCGAAATTGCTATTAAATGGATTGTGGTCTCTCCCTCTTTTACTCACCAAAATTTCCCTATGTTTTCACCTTGTTTTCCAACAACTAGTAGGTGATTCTTAGGTCCCAAGTCACAGAGTGAGTGGAAGGGTAATAATCACCTCTTCACCCGCACCGCCAAAAATATACTCCCTTGTATGTATATTTTTCATAGGGAAGACAAAATTCATTGGAAATAGAGAATATATAACTTACCGTAATTTTTAGATAGGTATGTAAAGGACATAACTTGTAAAGGACATAAAAATTATACTTACATTGTGCTAAACGTTTCAATCAAGTGATTTGTTCTTTATTTTTTAAGTAAGAATATTTTTTAAATTTGATGTTTAAATTACTAGGATGATTTTTTCCTTTCTTTCATAAAATGTTAGAATTATTTATAATTTTTTTTTTTAAAAAAAAAAAGCTATACCTACATCAACTCTCATACCAGCATCAGGGCCAGGGATAAACCCTCAGTAAGTAGTTTTAAGGGTATCCAATTGCGAATTGGTACTTATTTGAATTTATCCCGAGAATTTTTTTCTTGATGCCATAATAGACTGGATAACTAGTGATGGAAATATGCTTAACGAGGATGAAATGTACTTGAAGCTCGTTTCAAAAACTAGTGTTGTCACTAATTAGCTGATTTTGTTTTGGATATCTTATTCTAATCTCATGCTGATTCATGCTTCAGGGAACTCTCCCTCCTGCTTAAAATCGTCTCGGGATGCTACTAACCGTTAATTGTAATAGGGTTTTTTAATGTATCCTTAACGTTATTTTTTATTATACTTTTATATTAAAAACTATAAAAATAAATATTAATTTTTGTATTATCATTATGTAGATGAATTTAATTATATGATTGATAAATTAAAAATAAATTTTTATTTTTTAATAACAATTAATGAAAAATATATTTATTACACTTTTAGATCATATATTAGAAAAATTCATAGTAATAAATAAATGGCTTCAAAGGAACATAAGCTTTGTAATACTTTTGCTTCAATAGAAGGCATGCTGTGAGAAGCTGTCTTTTTACTGTGTTAGAGTTAAAATTAACTGGAAAATGTTCCAATTGAAAACTCATGAATCTTATTTTTTTAGTACATTAGCTGATGAATTATATAATAAATAAGAGTTTTTTTTTCAAACTCCTTTTTATCTATTCTAAAATTTGAATTTAAGATCTTTAAAAAAAGATCAGTTCTTAACTATTAAACACTTAAACAGATCTGATTTGATTACATTTAATGTATATGTATAATATTTCCTTTTTGATAGTTTTTTTATTTATCGCAAGAATTGTTTTATTGATCAGGTATGCCGTTATAGACGGGATAACTATTAGTGGGAACCTATTTAACTAGGATGAAATATTTTTGAAGCCTGTTTAAAAGTAGAAACTAATTTATGTCAGTTGATTCTGTTTTGGATATTTGATTCTAGTCTCATTTTGATTCATGCTTCAGGCAACTCTTAGCAAGCCTCGTGATTAAAATCATCTCGGAATGCTGCTACCTGTAGTAGATGGCTTCAAAGGAACAAAAGGCTTTGCAATACTCTTGCTTTCCTAGAAGACGTGCTGAGAGAAGCTATTATTTTGTTGTAAATTGTAAAATATTAGAAGTCTTTTTAGCTCTAGTATGCACAGACTGCAATGCTTGTGTTTGAGTATTCTTAAGTAGGATCTGCTATGTTTCTGTATTCTCCTTGGCTGTGTGTAGAGTCATCTGTAATACTAATTGCTGTGGGTGAATATGAGTAGAATTGTTTCCCTAAATATAGAACCGAGGTGAACCATTTGCATATATTTCTTTTTCCGCATTCGCAATTATTGTTGGCCTACTTGCTTTCGTAGTTAGCTCGCATATTAATCTCCTTCTTCTTTTGGTTAAGGATGTGCATAAGCATCACTACTTAGATAGAATAGTAAGTGTTAGTAGAAAAGAAAATACAAAACAAGAAACAGTTAGAAGCATAATTGCATGGTTTCTACACACGCTATCTGCCAATTTTCTTGGTTAGCTTTTTTTTTTTTTTTTTTTTTTTTTTTTTTTTTGTTTTTTGAAAGGCAAAAAATAGTTATTTATCCTTTCAGAGTACAAGGGATAGTTTAAACCATTTACATAGGTTTACACAAATCATTCCCTATTGAAAATATGCTGTTTCATTCCCACCTGCAGGAGGATGGACCTCCTGTTCTTAGTCGTCATAGTAACTGCCCAATTACAGTTTGCTCGTCCTACTTCCCAGCAATGCTTTGGTGCAATCTCTTAGCTTTGTACACCAATCCGTGAGAGAGCAATTCAACCCACCTTCTCTTGCAGTGATCCAGTTGAACTAGCTCAAAGTTGCTGTCTACACTCATGACAACTCCCTTAAAGACTTGTTCATTTTACACAGCCATATGGTCCATATGATCACAAACCAGATGACTTCCTAGTACGTTTTCAGTTTCTTGCCTTTTCCGCTCCAGACATATTGTACAAAGGCTTCATTTAAATCACAATGTAGCACATA
Organism: Rubroshorea leprosula; assembly: GCA_020521535.1. Classification (NCBI taxonomy): domain Eukaryota; kingdom Viridiplantae; phylum Streptophyta; class Magnoliopsida; order Malvales; family Dipterocarpaceae; genus Rubroshorea; species Rubroshorea leprosula. Next base: position 895,606 of record BPVZ01000017.1, read on the forward strand.
ATCTACATTCCACCACAACAAGCATCTTGACCACAAAGATTGGGCGAGCGTACAAATTAAGCAACAAACGATTAGCCGTTTCTATATCTTTTCCACACAACCCACAGATAGCCTCGTCTGGAGTTTAAATAATGCCCTCATCAAATTATTTTTATTGGGAAGTCTATTAAGCAATGTTTGCCATGCAAAAGTGCATACCTTATGCTATACTAAAAGATGCCAACATTTCTTGAACTTGAGACTCTCCCTGTCAATTGATGCTTGAGTCAAAAGCCGATAGGCCGTCTTTACTGAATATGCACCATCCTTCCCCACTGTCCAACTCCAATGATGTTCCTTGTCATGGTCTGGTCTATATGATTGTAGCAAATCTTGTAGTTGAGTACATAATTCCTCCTCCTAGTTGAATGGTTGTCTCCTCCATTTAAGATTCCATTTCTAATTATTATTGTCCCACAATCTCATCTCTCCCTATGTTTTCTTCCATCTACAGAAATACTAAAGAGTCTTGGAAATAAATTAGCCAAGCTGCTACTACCACTGCAAGCATCTTCCCAAAAAGAAATCTTCCTCCCAGTTGCTACCCTTGGCCAAAAGCCATCCATTAACCACTCCCCCGGACCACCATCTAGTCCTTTGTTCCTCTGACCATATTTGCTGTCTACAACCCATCGCCATAACCCAGATTCTTCATTTGCTATTCTGCCCCACCAATTTTCTTTGTTAATTTGGTCTTCAAGCTGCATTTGATGGGTATCTGATGTGTGATTTTTTGCCTTTTTTTTGCCTTTTTTTATTGTTTCTACTTTGATCTGATATATCTCTCGTTTTCCACTTTCTCATAGCTTGCAAGTTTGGGGCATGTTATTCTTTTGCAATTCTCTAAGCCAGTTGGTTGTTGCATGGTGATGTTAATTTCAGAGTTATGTCCTTCGATGTCAGGCAACCTAAGTCACTTACTGAGGTTCATATGGTTAGTTTGTGCAAGGCTAAATGACCATTGAATCGGTTCTCGATCTCTTTTGCTCCCATCTCAATATCACTTGTTGCATAAACTGTAATTATCATCCCTGCTTTAAGCTTTAAGGAGCAAGAGGGGATAACTACCCGTCTTTGACTGTGTTTTGTTGTGTTTTCCCAGTGATTTTGCGTACCCTCACTAGGCTACGAATTACAATAGCAGCTTCAGGGAACCATATTGATGAGAATAGTCATAGACAAGGAATTCTCTTGAATCCAACCCCTGTTTAGGGTAACTTTCAATTACAAATGGAACAAGCATGGACTCTGTTTCTCTTGTTTTCTATGTTTGTTAAGATTGGAATTTTCAGAGTTAGGATCCTTTTCAATTCACTGAGGAGGTTATTATTTCTTACCTCATTAGTCATGATTCTTGAGTTAGACTAATCTCGGAGCATAGTGGATCTGACTATCCGACAAATTGCATGAGTTGCTCACACAGAGTTTATGCTATGATATGCTAACAATATTCGAGATTTCATGTCTGCAGCAAATGCAATTAGGACATGCTTTACTACCCTCTGTTCAGGTGGTATAGCCTACATAGAAATGTCTTTCAGGGTTAACAGTTCCAAGTAGTTTGGTTGTCCAGTCCTTGTTTCTCACCAATTAGGTAGGTTATGTACATGAACCTCTAGTTTCTGCATGTCTTCAAGCTCAATGGATGGTAAAATGCTATTTCTGGACCAGATTTCAAAACAAGTTCTCCCAACCTATTGCATCATGTACCAGATTGGTTGATTTGCACAAGGTAGAGCCTATTCATGGAATAAGTTTCCATTCATTGATTGCCAATACGGTTTAAATCCAAATTCCTAACAGAAAAGCAATATTTCTAACTTCACAGGAAAATGGGAAGGTTATCTCTAATATGGTATAATTCGTTATCAATTGTACCAAGAATCACAGTTTTTAATTTGCACTCCAAAAGAAAATTTCAGGTGTAAACACAAACCTTGGTAAAATTCATGCAAATAACGTTGAAAAGAGCTTGACCAAATTATGCATAAACAACAGTTCAACCTAAAAAGAGCTATATAACAAGAGAAAATTCATCCATTAATCATCTCAATATTCCAATTGAGTCGCTTGATCTGTGGGAGCTTTTATTCTACATAAAAAGATATGCACGTTTTTGAAGAGGATATCATGGTAAGTGGTGCCCTTGCAAGTTCTTATGCTCAATTGCCGCGGCAGCAAGTGGGAAAGGGATGCCAGGGCCAGCATCCGCATTTTGGATCCTTCTCACCTACAATATAAGAGAACTTTTTAATACAAGGGTCTATCTATCTTCTATTTATAAAGATAATATTGTTTTGCAATTTAAGTTGTATCAAAGAAGTAAAATATAGATGATTAAAAGAGAGAAGCTCTCAACATCATAGGCTCACTCCTCACCCAATATCTCTGTTGTATAGCCCATACTGCATGACAACTTTTTGATTTATTAATTTCAACAGTTTAACAACAAAAAGGTATTATACTATAAAAGCAGCAGTTTTAGAGATTCCATTTTTAATCTTGAAAAGAATTCTTTTTTTTTTTTTTTCAGAACATTGTATATTGCTAAATTTTAATTTTTGCAATAGAAAAAACTTATCTAAACAAGTACTACTTCTTACCAAAAAGTAGTAAGTGCTCGTGCAGACATATCTAGTATCTGAAACAGGAAAAGAAAAAAATATAGTTAAAATCGATGTAAATAATAAGATTTCAAAGAGCTACAATTATAAGTAAGAAACTATAAAATGTTTAAACCAATTTAGTAAATGAAACAAGAATATATTCTAAAAAGAGAGTGCAATACTTTGTTATAGGAGTAATATGATATTAATTGGCTTCGTAGCAAACTTCTTCAAAAAAAAAAAAAAATCAATTATGTAATTTGGTAATAATATCAAATTGTTTAATAATCAGTTTTAACGTAAAAAAAAAAAAGAAAAAAAAAGAGCACATTCAAAAGAAAACTTACCTTCCTAGAAACAGGGCCGTGAGTGCTTCCTATTTCTAAATTGATTGAGATACCCTAATCATACATAGAGCTAAATTAGATAGAGCGTTTTTTTTTTTTTTTTTTACCTTTCGATATTTAGTAATCATATTAGTTCATTACTAATCTGAAATTGAATTGCATCAGACTCCATAAGGAAGGGAAGCTCTCCCCACGACAGTTTCTTCATTCACAAGACTTAAACTCGAGACCCTATTTAAGTAAAACTAATATCTTTTCAGTCAGATCAGCAGGTCATTGATTAGATAAAGTTAATTTTTATTCATTAGGTACTTTAAAAAAAAAAAAGAAGTTTACATATATTTACGCCTCGTAACCTGATGACTCTACATCTGATCATAAGGTGTCCTCCAACACTAGTACCGGGATTCAAATTCCTTTCCCCTAAAAGTTGTAACATGTTCAAAAAAAAAAAAGAAAAGAAAAAGAGCTACATATACTTACTTGGGCTGAAGCTATCAACCCAATCAAACAAATAAGCAAAAGCAATCGGAGGGTGGATTTCTCCATTGCGATCAAAACATACAAAACAAAACACGCTTGTGCATGCAAAGATCAGAGGCCTTGCACTTTTATAGGCAATTTTCTAATAAAAAAATTGCATCTTATAGTTTCTTCGTGTTTGTCTATAGGAGGAAGATCGAGAATTCCACCACTAAGATGCATATATTTGGCCAGTAAGCTTGTTTTCATACGGAAATTCCAATCATTATATTTTTTTTATTGCAAATGGTGATTGTGAATATGGTCATCGTGTCGTGGTTCTTGTTTTTATCACTTGAAATTGATAAATGAAACTAAAATCTTAAAATCAATATCACATTATCAGTTATGTTATTTAAAATATTAAAATATTAATATTATAGTATTTAATAATTAATTTTTTATTTTATTAATATTTATAATATTATATGTATTAATTTATCTAATGATATAATTTTTTTATCTCAAATTTTTATTTTTTGTATTATTACTCCTTAAAATGGTAGAATTTTAGTATTTTTAGTGCTTTTAAAATAATTATTTTTTATACTAATTTTAAGACTTAAATTTTATACGTATAAAATGAATCAATCACTAGGATTATTGCTTTGAGGATTTAATTTGAAAGTATTTTCCATATTCGTCTTTTAACTTAGAATTCGTCACATATTAATTCTTCAATTTTGATAAAGTATATTTTTAATGGTTTATTCTTCATTTTCTAAAAATATAAATTGATATTAAAATTTTAATTTAAAAAGAAGTAAAAAATGACTACTATTATTATAAGACAGAGAAAGCAGTTATACTATTTGAAAAAAACCTACTTTCACACAAGAAAAATGCCTTTGTTCGAGAAGAAGAGGAAAATAAATATTACAAATGTGTGACAGAATTTAGTGTTTTGGTGTTTGTGTTGTGCGAATTACAAATACCTCAAATATAGTTTTTTATTAATCCAACAAAAACTCCATTAATTATAGAACTCATCTTTTTGTAATCCTTTCAAGTCTGATTGCAAATCACTTTTTTGAATGTATTAGTACATAAATAAATGTTAATAAAAAATACTACATATACGGAGGAAGAAACTATTTATATATATTTTACACTATTTATATATATTTTACATATTATGTTTATATAAATTTTAATTATTTTTTTAAATTTTAATAATTAAGATTTATT
>BPVZ01000017.1:907372-917758 GCA_020521535.1 Rubroshorea leprosula
TTTGACACAAAAGTCGAGTAGTAAATTTTTGTGATACCATGCAAAGCTGATTTTTAGTTAGCTTCTCCAAATCCTTTTTCTGGATTCATGGTAACTGTTTGGGCAGCTTCGCAATCCAACACTGTTGAAATCCTTAGCTGCTTCTACACCTGAAAATCCCGAGGTTGTTTCCTCGGGGAAAACACTCCGACGCTCAAGTCAGCAATACTCGATATTCTAAAGAGAGATGCTCTCAAGGAGTAATTGCAGAGAGAGAAGCGTAGAGATTAATTACCTTCTTCAGAGATGGTTGGGGGGTATTTATAGCCCCAAGTGCTGACATGTATCTGCACATGTAAGCCTCTCATTGGCCCACGTGGTGCTGCCCACGTGGGTATGTCTCCTCCTCTTGGGCCTGTGGGTGCGTAGTTGGGCCTACTGCATGTGGCCCTAAGAGGGCGTTGGGCCTAATCCCAACATTACTCCCCCCTCGGTGTTCGGTTGACGAACTGGGTTGGGAGTCTTGTTAGCACGGTGTTTGACCCTGCGGATGAGGAGTGATACTTTGTGTTCCTGACCGGCCTCATGGACGGTCGATATGGGCAGCGTGAAACCAGAGTGGTCACCTGCCGACCTCCTGCAGAGCAGGCGCGAGTAAGCGGGTGGTCAGGCAAGGCTAGCTCAGCCTGATTAGTGAGCTGAGCGGATGCGCATGGACGACCTCGTCTAAACGAGCTAGCGTATAGTGAACGAGCTGAAGCAGCTGACCCGTACGGGTTGATATGGGTGACCTTAGCCATCACCGTAATATAAATATGTAGGGGCAGAGCTGATCTGACGTTTGATGTTTGGAACTAAGGTGAATCTTTGATTTGTTACGATCTGATCTCGACAAAGTTTCGAGCTTGAAGTCTCTAATTTGTTACGATCTGATCAAGTTTGAAATCTCTGGAGAGATCGTGGGTCAGTTATGAGCAGGTTTCTCGAACTTTTCAAATTTTGAATTAGGACAGATCTCTGAGGAAATTTTGTTACGAGCTGGTCGAAATCTCTGGAGAGATCATGAATCAGTTACGAGCAGAGAGCAGATTTCTCGAACTTTTCAAATTTTGAATTAGGACAGATCTCTGAGGAAATTTTGTTACGAGCTGGTCTCTCTGGAGATTTGTTACGAGCAGGTCCTTGCCACTTTTTGAATTTTAAATCTGCGAAATCTCTAAAGAGATATGGTTCAGAGCGGTTAGTATTCTCAATCGCCCCCTAATAAATGCTGGCTCAGTGTTTGAAGAGACGTGACTGTTAAAGTCGGCGGACGTTACACGCCAAGCAATAAGTGCCTGCCACGCGTAAGATTTTGGTTGGTTACCAGATAAGCGTGTATAGTAATGATGAGCACGGTCACTTAACCCCTCTGTCACCTCTGTCCTTGCTTTTGCATTCCATTTCCATATTCTCTACATTCCTCTGTGACAAAGGACGTCCAAAATTTTCAGGCGACATTCTTAGTTTCTCAGAGTTAGCTTTTCAGGTAATAACAAATGGACTTTGTTAGCGAAATAGGAGAACTCCGGGGTAACCAGGGTATGGAAGGGGAAGAGAACGTGATAGCCGTAGAACCCATTACCATGATTGTACCACCGGAACTGCAAGACGTGCCGGAAACCCCTACGCCGGAGAGCAGTGCCAGTTCAGGCGCGCGCAAGGGTTCTGGTGCTAACCCCTCTCCGTCATCTGAAAGGTTGTCATCAGAAAACACTGCCAGTGCAAGTAGCCCCTTGCCTGAAAGTATGGAGGTGGCCGTAAATGTGTCTCCGGTTGCAAGTTGGGAAAATAAAACCATAGGTGGCAGGTTGAGCAACCTTCGCAAAGCGCCAAATACGCTGACGGCCAGATTTCGGTTTAGGGCGAACCTGCATCATGAGGTAGCAGATTGCCCTACCTCCATTAAAGGGTATAAGAGACTGGAGGAAGTGGTGAGACAGTACCACGTTCCTAGGACAGTTTTGTTACGAACGGGGACCAAAAATGAGAGGGCCTGCAGTGTGTCAGCAACAGGGTGGATACTTGTATATGTAGACCATTTCGACGCCGGCCTGAGATTCCCATTATCCGGGCTGATTTTTGACATTCTGTCAGAGTACGAGCTGGCGCTCACACAGTTAACTCCCAACAGTATAAAATTTGTCGTAGGGTTTATGCTGCTGTGTGCAAGGTTGGAGATACCTGCGAAGGCCATTGTTTTCAGGTTGCTATTTTTGTGCCGGCTGAGTACTACACAGACGAGGTGGTACTACATTTCTGGGCGAGAGAAAATGGCGATCTTTAAGAACATAAGGAATAAGGTGTCTCCTTGGAAGAGACAATTTATCTTTGTCCGGGATACACGAGCAGAGAGGGTTAGCACCGATCTGGCAGCTTGTCTCTCTGAGTGGCGCCCAGGGCATGCGTACATGAACTACCCCACACTAACCCCGGGCGACCTGGAGCTTAGGGATAGGATCACTAATTATGTGAAGGGAGGGGGGTTAGTTGATTTGGAAGCCCTGGTTACCCCTGAGCTGCTCGCTTTGCGTGGGTTTGTGGATATCACAAACCTGTTTAGTGAAGGTACAACTCTATTGTCAATTACTTTTTTCACGAGCTGAGTCTTATTGCACGTGTTTGTGCAGGAGAGATGAGTAGCATGCTTGAGAGACAACGGGAACGAGCTCAGCGCTCTCGAGGCAGGGGAACTGGGTCTAGCTCAAGGAGACAAACGCGCTTTGACGAGCTGCCGCCTGCAGCACCCCGCAGCTCGTCACAAAGGGAACAGGGTTCCAGCTCGGCCTCGCGGCCACAGGCCGAGCGCAGAGTAGACGCTGCTCCTGCTGATGTTTGGAGGCGTGTTCGCGAAGAGTCTGATGCTGAAGATGACGTACCACTGACTCGGCGCAAGTTGGATGCTGGGAGACAACCTGGAGTGGTGCGCTCACCTGAGGTGCCTACGGTCCAGGCGCGTAGCACGGCTGAGGCGCTTCCACCACCAGCAGCTAGTGGGGGGCCCAGAATCGCATACCCTGAGGGTTTTAGCTACACTAAACCCGACTGTCAGCTCGCGATGGTCCAGGGTATGCAGAATTTCGTCCCACTTGTGGACCGTCATCGCGCCAAAGGTTACATTCAGCAACACGGGACTCACGCTGCGATGCTGAAGATGATGGATGTGAGTATTGTGCTTGACGAACATATTTTTGTTGTAATTTTGGAGTAAAAACTGACTGTAGACATGTTGCAGGCGTTAAGCTATTCTGTAGCTCTATTCGAGAACGAGCAGGCAGCTCGAATACAGAATAGAGAGCTGGCTGACAGCTGCAAGCGGTTGTCCTCAAACAAGGCGAGCTTGGAGGACAAGGTGAACCGGTTGCAGAGCTCCGAGATGGCCAACAGGGCTGCCTCAGCCGAAAGCTGGGCTGACGAGCTGGCCAAGAAGGTCAACTAGCTGCAGGAGGAGCTGGACAAGGTGAAGGCTGAGAAGGAGAGTGGAATCCAGGCGACCATGGATGAGGTCGTTCATGCGGTAGATCGCACAAAGAAAGCTGAAGCTGAACGAGATGGTGCGCTGAACGACCTCGACGCCCTAAGAAGGCGTGTGGCAGTGGCCGACTAGGACCTCGCTCGCGCAGAGGAGTCGTTGAAGAGGGCCAAAGCTGAACACCAGCACTGCATTAGCATCGCGCGAGCTCAAGGCGCGGAATGGCTGGTAGGTGCTGACATGTTCTAGGATGCCGTAGCTGTGGCATCCATGAACACCACGACTGAGATTTATAATGACGTTCGTGGTAAGGTGTTGAAGCATCGACCGGACTTCCCGATCAACGAGCTCATGTTTTTTGAAGGTGAAGAGTTCGACGCAAAGGGGAAGAGCCTTACTGCACCTTCTGACACGACGGTGAGGCTCCGCTGGGAGCTAAACGAAGAGGGATTGCCAACATGGCCACCGTCTGTCCTAGAAGAAGGGGAGGAGTTTGAGAACCTGCCGAGGTTCGACACCTGGGCTGGTGACGCTCCTGTAGAAGAGGCTGAACCCTCAAGTACTCCTCTTGCGCCTCAGCCCGTCCCTGCTGTCATCTCCATCCCAGCTCATGTTGACGCGTCCGCACCCGTGGACTTAACGGACGATTAGACTTAGGCTTTTTCTATTTCTTATACTTTTGCATTTTCAATATTTCCTTGTTGGAAACACATTTTGTAGTTTCATGGACACCTCATGTAATGAATTTGCAAAGAATACAATTGAAACGAATTTTGGAAAACTGTGTGTACTATTTCCAATAATTGCTCATACATTATTCAAATTTTCCACAATAATACAAATCAACTGTAAAATTTTCTAAGGTTCTGAACGTTCCATGTAAACGGTAACTGGCGCCCGTTCATGTCTGCTAATACGTAAGATCCAGGTCGGTTAACTTAAGCAACCATGTATGGACCTTCCCAATTAGGGGCGAGCTTGCCCATGTGGGAATATGTGTTAGTTAATCCAGCCTTACGTAATACTAGATCGCCAACCTGAAACTGACAAGCTCGGACTCTCTTATTGTAGAATCTTGCTACACGACCTTGGTGTGCCATGTTTCTAATTCGAGCCATTTCCCTGACTTCCTCCACTAGGTCTAGGTTCTCTCTTAAGAGTTGCCCATTATTCTGATCGTCATAACGATCTGATCTAGCAGATGGTAGCCCGACCTTGACAGGGATGACGGCCTCAGCTCCATATGCCAGGCTGAACGGGGTTTCGCCCGTGGCCGAGCTGGGTGTCGTGCGACATGACCAAAGTACTTTATTGAGCTCGTCAACCCAATTAGAACATGCGGATATAACACGTGTCTTGAGGCCTCGCAAAACGATCTTATTGGCAGACTCGGCTTGTCCGTTTGACTACGGGGTGTACACAGACGTCAAGGAGAGCTCAATGTCATAGTCGTTGCAGAACGATCTCAGTGCTGCTGCTCGGAACTGTGGTCCATTATCGGCGATAATCCGCTGAGGTATGCCGAACCTGCACACAGATGACCGAGCTGAGCTAGGAACTACGTTTGCATATATTTTATTTATGACTTAAGCCACCAAAGAATACCTGCACAATATTGAATTGAACAAGAATTCTTCTATTTTCCTTTCCGTTGTCGTGGACAATGCTTTAGCTTCTATCCATTTAGTAAAGTAATCCACTGCAACGACCAGGAAAGTGCAGCCTCTTTTGCCTTTGATGAAAGGGCCTAGCAGGTCGACACCACATTGAGCAAAGGGCCAGGGAGACGTAAGAGATGATAGCATTTCCCCTGTTTCAAGGAAGATACTTATGCTCAGTTTATAGACAAACAGGAAGTTTGCATGGTCTTTAGAACAAGCTCAGATACCTGGCATGTGTATATCATCAGCATTGAACTGGCAGGTCGGACATTTTTTGACATAGTCCTGCGCGTCCTCAACCATAGTGGGCCAGTAATAACCATGCCTCAGGAGTTTCCGAGCTAAAGTTTTGCCACCGATGTGCGTGCCGCATACTCCTTCGTGAACCTCCCTCACAGCGTATTCAGCTTCATAAGGAGTAAGGCAGCGTAATAGGGGCATTGAGGCTGCTCGTTTGTAGAGCTGGTTATCTATCAAAGTGAAATGTGCCGCCCTACGTTTAATCACTTTTGCAATGGACAGGTCTTCAGGTAGCTCGCCACTTTGTAGATAATTTATGAGCGGGGTGGTCCAACTCGGTGTAGAGGGATTTGTGCTTAACAGTTGACACTCGACTGCGAAATCAGTGTAGCTCGGTGCATCGAGTACCTCGACAATTGTTGACCTTTGAGGATTAACGTCCTACGAGGAGGCCAACTTTGACAGCTCGTCAGCTCGGTGGTTATCTGCTCTTGGTATTTTATCCATTTGGAAAAGGGCAAATAGCGACTTCAATCTGTTGACCACAGAGGCATAACGACTGAGCTGGGGATCCCCGATGTCACAACTGCCATTCACCTAGCCCACAACGAGCTGAGAGTCGCTAAAGACCTGAATGCTTTGTACTTTCAGCTCGGACGCCAGCTTCAGTCCGTAAATGAGGGCTTCATATTCTGCAGCGTTATTGGTCGTCTGAAACTTAAACCTCAGTGCGTGCTCGGATTTAAAGCCATCTGGGCCCAGTAACACAGCCCCAGCACCCAACCCTTCAATGTTAGCTGCTCCATCAACATACAAAACCCAGACTAGGTGTTCGGGTGCTTTTTCTTCCTTAATTGCTGAGATGCATTCCACTAGAAAGTCCGCAACGGCTTAGCCTTTTATGGTTGTGCGCGGCCGAAATTTCAGGTCATATTCACTCAGCTCGACACTCCACCCAATAAGCCGACTAGAGAGTTCAGGTTTTTGCAGTATTTTTCTCAATGGTAAATCGGTATAAACAACAATCTGGTGCGATTGGAAGTAAGCCCTCAATCTACGAGCTGTGTAAACCAGGGCAAAAGCAGCCTTTTCTGCTAGTGGGTAATTCTGCTCGGCACCCTGCAAAACCTTGCTCACATAGCAAATGGGCTTCTGGTTTTTATTCTCTTCCCTGAGCAGAACTGAGCTCACTGCCTCTTTTGTAACCCCCAGGTACATGCATAAACTTTCCCCTTCCGCGGGCTTGGATAGCATAGGTGCCGATGCCAGATACTGTTTGAGCTCGTCAAACGCCTATTGACATTCATCAGTCCACTGGAAGTTTTTAGGCTCTCGCAAAGCTTTAAAGAACGGGAGGCACCTTTCAGCCGACTTGGCTATAAACCTGTGCAATGCAGCTATACGACCTGTCAGACGCTGTACATCTTTTACAGTCTTGGGAGGCTCCATTTGTTGAACGGCCTGAACCTTCTCTGGATTCACTTCAATTCCTTTCTTGGATACCACGTATCCTAGGAATTTCCCTGATTCCACAACAAACGTGCATTTCATAGGGTTCAGCTTCATTTGCGCTCAGCGCAAATTTTGAAAGGTCTCACTCAGGTCGTCTATGTGGTCTTCAGCTCGCACGCTGGTGACTATCATGTCATCCACATACACTTCTATGTTTCTGCTAATCTGGAGCTTAAAGATGATTTGTACCAGCTTCTGATATGTAGCGCCAGCATTTTTCAGGCCGAATGGCATCATCACATAGCAATAAATAGCGTCACCTGCGTAGAAAGCTGTTTTCTCCTGGTCGTCCAACAACAACTGAACCTGATGATAACCTGAGCTGGCGTCAAGGAAGCTCATCCGTTCATGTCCTGCTGCCCGTTCTACTAACTTCTCGACGTTTGGCAAGGGATGAGGGTCTTTTGGACACCATCATTGAGGTTAGTGAAATCAATACACATCCTCCACTTGCCATTTGGCTTTTTGACGAGCACAGGGTTGGACACCCATTCAGAGTACTCCACTCTTCTGATAAAGCCTGCTTGTAACAACTTTTGTATCTCTTCGTCAATGGCAGCTTGCTTCTCGAGGCCAAAAAGGCGATGTTTTTGAACCACTGGGCTTTTAGTGGGGTCCGTGCTGAGCTTGTGGACTGCCAACTCCGCCGGAATGCCGGGCATTTCGTCCGTAGTCCACGCAAACATGTCCTGATTATTCTTCAGGAATTCCAGAAGTTTTGCTTGCTCTTCCCCTGTGAGCTTAGTGCCGATCTTCACCACTCTCTCCGGTACATCCGGGTTTAAAGACACTGTCTCCACTAGCTCTACTGGCTCTGCCTTCTGCTTAACGCCCTCAGGTCGATGCTCGATGTCTGATATACTCATTGTCTGTTGACCGAGCTGGGTTGGCTTACTGTTTTCAGAGCCTCTAGGGGCCACAGCGAGCTCAACCTTCTTAAACGTATCCTGATAATATGCCCTGGCCATCCTCTGATTCCCCTTTAGCACCCCTACTCCCTGAGGCGTTGGGAATTTCATGCAGAGATGGGGTTGTGAAATAACAGCCTTCAGCTCGCACAGAGTAGCCCTTCCTAATATGGCGTTGAAGGCTGACTCCATTTTGACGACCAGGAAGCTGACTGAAGTCATCCTAAAGCGCGGTTCTGAGCCCACATAGATGGGTAGAGTTATGACCCCTTCCACCGGGACGAGCTGATTATCAAACCCGTAGATGGGTCCCTCATATTTCTGCAACGAGCTCGGGTTCAACTGCATCTTCTGGAAGCAGCTCCATTAAAGGATATCTGGCGAGCTGCCCGTATCAATAAAGACCTTGTTGACGTTATGATTCCCTATATGGACCGTTGCTACAAATGGATCTGCATGAGGCATTACAACGTCGGGTTCTCCGTTTGCTCGCTTATAATCTGCCGGGCTGAATGTGATAGCTGCAGCCTCCCATTCTGCTTCCTTAAATGGTCGCTTCAAAGGTCGGTTTTTATTGACGGTCATCACCTGTCGGGCGTATGCCTTGCGGGCTCAGGCACTTTGGCCCCTTGAGTGCATACCGCCAGAGATCATATTGATTGTACCGGACGGCGGGGGTATCGCGCTACACCCAACTCCTCTTCTGTCCTTTTGGCTCTGGGCGGCAGGTCTCTGACCCTGGCCTCGCCTATTGAATTGGCGGCCCCTGTATGCTCTGCCCTGCTCGGAAAGGTATTGATTATCTTGATACATGTCCTGCGTGTTGCCGAGCTGGTACCTCTGCCCCTGAGGTCGGTCATACCCCTGCACGAAGTGGGTTTGAGCTGTTTGCTGGGTGTGAGGCTTTTGGACATACCCCTCTAGTTTCCCAGTGCGAGCTAAGAACTCCAGCTCGTCCTTTAAGTGTTGGCAGTCTTCTGTGTTGTGACCGTATACACGATGATAGTCACAATGCTTGCTCTTGTCTGCCCTCGGAGAATCATGCAACGGGGGTGGGGGCCTTCTAATCCAGTGTTGGATTTGTGCCAGAATTTGAGACCTTGGCAAGGTCAAAGGGACGTAGTTAGCATATTTTGGGAATTCAGCTGGCTTCCCCCACGGCTCATTGACTTTCTGCTTTTTCTTATCCTCTCTTCTTGGTAGCTATTCCTGGCCTTTGCTTTGTTTGTCATCAGCTCGTCGCTTCGACGACTGAAAGTCCTCTGATAGTATAAAGCTAGTTGACCTGTCATTGACTTCGTTCCACGTCTTTGGTGGATTTTCCAGTAAGTCATCTAGGAACCTGCCACGTTTCAGACTGTGCAGCAGGGCAGACAAGCAGATGGTATCAGGGACGTTATCGATCTCTAAAGTAGCTTTGTTAAATCGCTGCATGTAGTCCCTCAAAGATTCCCCCTCTTTCTGGTGAACTTGTATCAGCTCGGTCGCCGTGCGTTTAATCTCCCTGTGGCTTGCAAATTTGTTGGAGAACAGCTTGGCGAGCTGGGAGTATGAATCTATAGAGTGTCTGGGGAGTTTATGGTACCATCTTCTGGCTGTTGACTTTAGGGTTGCCGGGAACACTTTGCACATCATGGCATCGTTAGCATTTTGGATTCTCATGATGGCCTGATAGGTGTGTAAATGTTCATCCGGGTCACCCAAGCCGTCATACGTCTCTAAGTGGGGGATTTTGAATCCCTCTTGATACGGCTCTGCTGTGATGGATAAGTTTAGCGGGGCACTATCTAAATCCAGAGTCTGTTGATGCGACCTGGGACTTTTCAGCTCGTCAATAGACTTTTGTACGTCCTGTAGCTGTCTCTCAAGGTCTGCGTTCTTTCTCATCAGCTCTTCACTGTGTTTGGACGAGCTGGACTCGATATTCAGCTTCCCACTTCCCCTTGGCCTGGTCGGTACTATTATGTTGCTTAGAGCGGGGGAGTTTCGAGTTGCAACAACTGCAGCTGGTTGTGCATCCCTGTTCAACAAAGGAATCAGGGGGTCGTCAGGGATTAGGCGGGCAAGGATTTTACCCATTGCCATTTCGAGAACTCTGGTTCTCTCTTCGAGCTCGGTTGTCCGAGCAGGTTCTGTTGACCTTTCAGGTCGTTCATGCTGTGAATTGTGTGGTCTAGAAGGTCTTTGTCTTGTTCCTGTTGGAACTTGGAACTGTTCAGGCTGGGTTGCATACCCAGTTGGTGTTCATTCATCATCTGTTTCACTTAGGTGCTCCTGTTTGGCTCCCTCAACGAAGAGGTTTCTTGGCATTGGCCTAAAGTCATTCAAACCGGGCTTAGATACTTGAGCGTCCTCCTGTTCGTCCATCTCATTTCTTAGGGGGCGACCTCCTGTAAAAGTTCGAACCATTTTGTCTTTCAGCAGGTTAAGCTGCACAACTTCTTGTTCAGTTTCCCACAGACGGCGCCAAATGTTTGGGCAGCTTCGCAATCCAACACTGTTGAAATCCTTAGCTGCTTCTACACCTGAAAATCCCGAGGTTGTTTCCTCGGGGAAAACACTCCGACGCTCAAGT
>BPVZ01000017.1:945658-957422 GCA_020521535.1 Rubroshorea leprosula
TTGGGCGTGCAGGTTTTATCACTTGCTTTTGTCCTTGCGTTACGTTCGGACAGACTTCTGAGATAGTGAATAGAGGTTACAAATGTAAGCCTTCAGCTTTGATTTTGCATGACTTTTTATGTTAATTAATTAATTTGTGATTATATGATTTTTTATGTTCAATAATTAATTTTTGATGGCGTAAATTACATAATTATAGGCACCATAACATTGAAAAGGTTACTGGACTCAAATGAATAGGAACCGAGTGACTGAGTCATCAGTTGTATATATTTCTCTCTTTCTCCTAATTGATCTTGTACATCTTAAAGTTTTATTTCGTTCAACTCATAAGAATATTTTATAACTAATATTTAATAATTAATATTTAATAGTTTGTATATCCTACATATAAAAATATTTTTTTAACACCTTAATTAACTGTTTAAGGAAGAATAATCATAGACTAAAAATCTTATCTTTATTTTATTTTATTTTTATTTTTGAATATCGAGGAAAGTACGTTTTTGAAATTTGGAATATAGAGAGATATAATCTTTGGTTAGTTTTTGAGTTTTGCCAACTGAAATGGGTTATTTTACTTCGAAGCTTGTTCCTCAAGGGGTTTCTTGTATGGGGTGTTGGCATTGACTGGGTTTGCCTGCTTTTACTCGTGTTTTTACCGCTCCAAATTGAGGGCTCAATACGACCTACCGGAGGAACCGTGTGCAGATTGCATGGTGCACTTCTGCTGCCCAGGATGTGCTCTGTGTCAAGAGTACAGAGAGCTTAGGAATCGTGGATTCGACATGAGTATAGGTATGGTATAATTCCCACAGCACCTGGTTTTTCTTTTCCTTTTTCAACGGACCTTTCTTTTCATATATACAAGCTAACAACAATTAAGTACAAATACAAAATTTAGAAAAAAAGAAACACACCATCAGCGACAGTAGAACTTACAACATGGAGATTCAATTCACAAAATCTTATAGTTTGGTAGTACTTGAAATGTAAATATTATTTTTTGGTACACTTGTAGTCTTGTGTTTTCAAAAATACAGAATAGTAGAATAGTATGAGAACGTCTTAGTGACTTAATAGATATCATCCTCTTATTAGGGACTTCTCATATAAATTTAGAGATATAAGATTTGAATTTTACTTTTAATGTTCAAGAAAAAAATACAAAATAGTATTTTATAGTTTCAATTGAGTTAAATTGCATAATTAAAATTATTAGATGAGAAGCAGATTTTTTAATATTAAGGATTATCTATCATTTAATAATTCTTATTTTGTAACCTAAATTACAAAATAGTAACTCAAAATATAGGCACCTTTGTATATCTAAAATGAAAGCCACTCCCATTTTACTACTTTTAAGGGCATATTTAGTTGAGAGAAATTTTCTTTTTGAAACTTTCTCTTGTATGTTTATTTATATATTTTTACATCTCAATACTATCATGAAAGAACAAGTAAACTTTTTTTATTTCACAATTTTTGAATAATTTTTTTTCCAACCTTTCTTATGTGAAATTTACTTTCATAAAAGCTTTCCATATATTAATTTTTTACTTAATACAAAAAAAAATTAACATTCTAATAAAATTTTAACAAAATTTTATTTTAAAATTTATCAATTTTTTATACGATATTTTTGAAATTTTTTTTTATAATAGTTCCTCGATCATTTAAAAAAATTCCCAATAAAATTGATTCCTAATCAAATATCCCTGAACCTTAGATATTTTAGGTCTTTTCCTTGACTCTAACTATCATGAAAGTCTGGAAATTGATAATAATAGATGTTCTGGTCCGTTCCGCGTTAGCTACTTTGATTTGTACTAAATGTAATTTTTCTAAATAGTTTTGCATTGACTGGTTCTTTTTATTTATTTTGATTTTGATTGATGTAGGATGGGAAGCTAACATGGACAGACAAAAGCGAGGAATAACTCTGGCTCCAGCGGTCGTCCCAGCAATGTCAAGATGATCAGATACATGTCATTTTCAACCATCTCATTCCTGCCACGCCTCTGCTACTTCCGTTTCTCTGCTTGGAAATTTCATTTTCCTTTCTTTGATTTCTAATTTCCTATAATGTTGTACGCTGTTTTTTTTTTTTTTTTTTTTACCAGTAGAAAATTGAGAGATGAGGAAATAATTACAATATTGTTACACTGACAGCTTGAACCCTTAACAAAGAAGCCAAGGAGTAAGGTGCACTTCCATCGCGACTAAGCCTGCAAGTGCATGTTGTACGCTGTTATGTATTCTACTATTTCCGATACAGGATTTCTGTGCAGTGATCCGTAATCAATAAGCTCCAAAGCAGTTCCTCCCGGCTTTTTTTTTTTTTGCACAGCAAAGGAATTTATTAAGTAATAAAGGGAGTACAAGGGGTACTCCAACCCGTTACACTACAAACCAGTACATAGCAAAATAGGGAGGAAAAGCATGAGGCCAATACCTGATCCTTTAGCTAAGAACAGTAGAAAAGGATCACCTTTCAGCTGTCATGGATCCACCCCTAGCCCCCGTCCTGCAGCACTATAGTTCCCTCCCCTTTTATCTTTCAAGCATTCCATAGGTTCCAACATCCAATTGCATAGATTAAAAGAGTACCCTACTGTTCTGATTTTGATCCATTGGAATGACCGCAGTTGCACCAGCTTAAAAATCCTATTGACCTCTTGCTCATGGTTTCTGAAAGCCCTTTCGTTTCTAGCAATCCATATAGACCAGATTGTTGCACACCAGACTGTATCCCATCCTGCCCTGATGTTTACATTTTTAAAGTAGGCTATTTGTTGTTCAAAGGATGCATAGCAATTGTCAGCTCTAACAGATGAAATTCTCCACCATTGAAGACATTTGGACCACACTGCATATGCAAACTTGCAATGAAGAAATAGATGATTTATATCTTCAATATTCTCCTTGCATAACATGCATGTAGCTAGATTGAGATCTGGGATAATCCCTCTCTTGTACAGATTTACCTTGGAGGGTATTCTATCTTGTAGGACTTTCCAAACAAAGGCACATATTTTTGTGGGAACTAACCTGCACCAAATTCTTTTATGCAAGTTGTTCCTACTTTGTTGGTGGCTGCTGGAGAGAACTTGATATCCTGATTTAGCTGAATAAATACCCTGATCATGCCTCCACTCCCATCGATCTTTTTGTCCCTTAATTGGTTGGATAGTCTGCAACATCCTCCGCAGCTCCGCCATCGAGTGTTTTTCCCAGGAAAAGTTAGGCCTCCTCCATTCTAAAGACCAACTCCAACTTCCATTGCTCCAGAATCCCATTTGAGAAATGCTCTTTGCCCTGCCTAAAGAATTCAAAAGGAGTCTGGGAAATTTATTAGCCAATGACTCGTCCCCAATCCAGACATCCTCCCAAAATTTGACAGAATTACCCTCTCCCAACTTTAGTTTAAAGCCATCTAAGAGCCAGCCAACTCTATTTGTGCACGAATAATCTAATCTGCAGACATCCCTCCACCATAATGACCCCTTCTGGTTCCCTTCTTCAATCCAATTCAACCAATTACCTCCACTACTACCATATTTTCCACGAATAACCTTATATAAAAGACCTTCCTCTCCCTCTGCTAGTCTACTCCACCACTTGCCTAACAACGCTAAATTAAACTTTCTAAGATCCTTCACACCTAGCCCACCATCCAATTTACTTCTACACACATTCTCCCAACCAACCCAATTGATCTTCCTATTATTCGCTCCACCCCCCCAAAGAAAATTTCTATGAATTTTATCAAGTATAAGAATCAAACCTTTAGGCAGCAAGTGAACAGACATCGCGAACACAGGGAGACTAGACAGCACGGAGTTAAGGAGCGTGATCCTTCCACCAAGAGAGATAAATCTGTTTTTCCAACTGGCAAGTTTCTTCTTAAAGGAATCAATCATGGGTCTCCACATGGCAATACATCTGCGTTTACCCCCAATCGGCATGCCTAGGTATTTACAAGGTAAGTTCCCCTGTTTACAATTCAAAATACAAAACATCCTAGTCATCCATTCTTCCGAAACATTGATGCCCATAAGTAAACTTTTTCCAAAATTAATCTTAAGCCCTGAAACCATCTCAAAAATCCTCATAATACTTTTAACAACCCAAATATTTTCTTTTGAAGCATTACCAAACACAATTGTGTCGTTAGCAAATTGGAGATGGGTTACATTCATGCCACCCTACCCAATTTCAATCCCATTAAACAACCCCAATGACGCAGCTGATGAGATGATGCCATTAAGACCTTCAACCACAATCAAAAATAAGAAAGGGGAGAGAGGATCACCTTGTCTGAAACCTCTTTGCATCTTAAACTGCTTGGTGGTGCTGCCATTTAGTAGCACTGATACCTCTACGATCTTCAAACATTCATTAATCCAGTTTTTCCATATTTGACCAAACCCCATTCTTAGCATCATATAATCCAGAAATTCCCAGCAGACTTTATCATAAGCTTTTTCAAAGTCAGCTTTAAACACAAACCCTTTCTTCTTTCTTTTCTGGGCTTCATCAATAATCTCATTTGCAATGACCACACTGTCAACTAATAGCCTTCCACTGACAAAAGCCATCTGATTCTCCCCAATAATCCCATTCAAAACAGAAGACAACCTACGTGCTAACAATTTGACAATCAATTTGTACATGACACCAACTAGGGAAATTGGTCTGAATTCTTCAATTTTTTGTGGGCTGTTGACTTTCAGGACCAATACAATGAAGGAGCTGTTCATCCCTCTAACCAGTTTGCCATGCTTGTGAAAATCAGATACACATCTCCTTGACAAATTTGAAGTTGAATCCATTGGGTCCTGGTGCTTTCGAGCTTTCACAACTCCACACAGCTTGTCTGACTTCCTCCTCACTAAACGGTGCTTCCAACATTGCCCTCTCCTCATCTGAGATCTTCTTGAATTCGACCCCATCTAAGACTGGGCGCTGCCACACATCTTCTTTAAACAGTGTCTCAAAATAGTTAGCCACACCATCTTTCATACTGTTGACTTCTTCAAGTCGTTGATTTCCCACCAGGATACTTGATATATCATTCTTTCTTCTTCTTCCTTTCACACATCTATGAAAAAATTTTGTATTGGCATCCCCATCACTAATCCATGTCTTTCTAGCTTTTTGGCGCCACATACTTTCCTTCATCCTTTGATTTTTCCATAGTTCTAGGAAATTTGTCCTTCTGGCTTCGATATCTTCTGGCGATAGTGGCATCTCCTCACCTTTTTTTATCAATAAAGGCAATAGAATCAATGCTCTTTTGAATGCCCAAGTCAATCTCTGAGGCCATATTCTTGCTCCACTCTTTCAGCACCTTTTTAGTTTCCTTCAATTTCTCCTTCAGACGATACCCATTCCATCCATTTACTACTGTAGACTTCCAGATATCATCGACAATACCTTTAAACTGAGGTAGTTCCAGCCATGCATCAAAGAACCGAAATGGTTTTGGGCCCCAATCTGTAATTTGGTTTTTGAGAACAATTGGACAGTGATCAGAGAGTGAATGGTTTAAGCCCCATTGCTTGACATTTTCCCAATTCAGACACCATTCTTTAGAGAGCAGAAATCTATCTAGCCTACTCATCGAGGCTCCATTAGATTGGTACCAGGTGAATTTTCTGCGAATTAATGGTAAATCAACAAGGCCACATTCATTAATGAATTCGTCAAACTCTAGCATTTTTCTCCTTATACTCATCCCCCCCTTCCTTTCCTGTTGATTCCTTACTGCATTGAAATCCCCCATTAAACACCAGTTCCCACCAATTTCAGAAATAAGGTTTTTGAGAGAAGCCCATAATGCTCTTTTCCTTGGAGGGTCGCATGGGGAATAAATGTTAATGATATAAACAGGGATCCTAGCTGCCCCCCAAAATCCAAAAACCCCAATAAAATTATCCCCTTCAATAATTCTATCTTTCTTCAATAATTCAGAATTCCAAACACATATCAAGCCTCCAGCCGTACCTTTTGAGGGTTGAGCAACCCAATCAAAGTCCTCTGATCCCCAGAGAGCTCTACAGAGTTGATGATCCACCACCTTTGTTTTGGATTCTTGAATTGATAAGAACTCCACCTTCTCCCGAACCACTAATTCTCTGACCCATGTTCTCTTCCCATGACCACCCACACCTCTTATATTAATTGACATAAAGATCATTTTAAAACACCACAATTGTTTCCCCCAGTATCTGCCTCACTAGCCTTTGATCTTCTATAATTTTCTCTGTCACGTTGCTCCATGGCCTCGAGCTTTTGCAGAATTTCTTCCACATTTCCACGATCCACAACCCCAATTTCTTTGGCAAACCCCCAAATCTGCATTTCCTTGTTGATTTTACCCTTCATCCGCAAGCATTTGTTTCTGTTTTCTATGCCACTGTCTGCTATTGAGTCACCAGCAACCTGATTTTGTGAGCCTGGACAGAACGACGGAGTCTTCTCCTCCAGATCGCGGTGCTTTTTCTGTCTTCTCTGCATCTTCTCTGTCCTTGGTTGAGCCACATAACTGGAATTTTTATACACAGAAGAACATGTCCTCGTTCTCTTCTTCTTCTGCTTCTTGATTTTCCTCTCTTTTCTACCCATCCAAGCTTTCAAATGCCCTGATTCACTTTCGAATCCCTGCCAAAAGGATTTTTCTTCACTAAGATCTTCTAACCGGCTCAAGCAACCCTTGCTTCTTTGATTCACGTTATCCACCTCATCCTCGTCTGACATCAAGCTGCCCCTGCTTCTCTGATTCCCCTCATCCTTTTCGAACATCACGCTACCCCCGAATCTCGGATTCGCCTCACCCTCCACATGCATCAAGCTGCCTTTGCTTGTCCGATTCGCCTCTTCCTCCTCGGATCTCCAGCTCCCCCTGCATCTCCGATTCTCCTCATCCTCCTCGTTTATCAAGCTATCCCAATTTCTCCGATTCGCCTCATCCTCCTCATGCACCAAGCTACCCCTGCTTGTTTGCTTCGCCTCATCTTCCTCGGGTATCCAGCTGCCCCTACTTCTCCTATTCACCTCATCCTCCTCAGACATCACGCTACCCCTACTTCTCCGATCCACCTCATCCTCCTCAAGCTTATCATTCTCCGTTTGACTTATCTCCACGTCATCTTCAGCTTCAAAAGATTTATTGCCCTTATTGGGGCCCGTATAGGAGGCCCAATTCTCCTCATCTCTCAAACATGCTTGAGACTCCAGCCCGCAACCCTTGACCCACATTTCCTCAATGGCCCGGTTCGGATAGTTTGGCCCAATCAAATTGCCATTCTCACAATTTGAATTATGTCCCTGTCTCTGCATTAAATGCATGCTCAGGCTATCAGGCACACAGCCTACCTCCTCAGCCGTCTCTTCCAGCTTGCTGATAGGAAACTTTTGAGATTTCCCCATACTTTTCTCAATATACTCATAAGCCTGTATATTGGAACCATCAGCACTCATCATTCTGTCAGTATCATCTTCAAATTCAAATTTCTTTCTTCTAACCGTTATCTCCACATTATGGCTCTCCATCCAACTCTCTTCTTGCCTTCTTCCATGGTCTTCTCCCACGTCATCAACCTTAGCCATGTCATCATCATCAGCCCTACCAGCTGCACTTCTCCCATAATCCCTAGACTATCCTCCGCCATGAATAGATTCAGCAATGAAATCCTCACCATCGCTATTTAGGGACCATGATTCTGAGCTGTGATCGTTTGAAGCACTTAATTCCCTGAACACATGATCAGACTTCATGGAGAAGATGCCGTTAGTTGCCTCTTCCTCCATTACTTTGACTGAATATGGCATACCATTTACTGTGATGTTCATGGATTTAGAGATGAACTCCATAATGGGCGTGGAGATTAGAAATCTCCCGATCTCAAATCTGATCTTCTTACTGGTGCTATCATCTAAGGAAATAACCTTTCCCCATACAGCCCCAATTGTTGAGAAAAACTCAGGCCCCAGGCATGAATCGGGACGCCCTGGCATCGAATCCACACGAACCTTTCTTTAGCAACCGTTGATGGTGTCCAGGGTTTTACCTCCTCAAACCACTGCCCCAACCATTCCGGGGTTGTTTCCACTAAGTCCTTAATCTCGTCTTTGTCACCCCCTTCCAATAAGACCAAACGTCCCCCCATAGGTCTTACTTTACACGAAAAATAACCTTCCATGAAGAACTTTTGCTGCAGCGTCAGGATAATGTTAACCGAATGTGCAATTCCAACATAACACCCTTCCAGCCATAAGAGGTCCTCCTCTTTCACATTAAACTCTAGGCCAGCACTTGCACGAACATTATTTTTCATGATCCATACCTGCGTTTGTGATTTGGGCGAGTTACCCTTCTGTTGCTTATTTTGGCGATCTTTAGCACTTGAAACTTGCTGAAGATGTCTTCCTTTGTTAACTTCCAACCCATGGTTCCCTTTAACAACCTCTGCAAATGACCTCCCTGGTTTGACAAGATTCATCTCAACTGGTTTAGAATCTGCTCTGTTTCTCGCCTCCTCTTTCCTGAACCTTGGTCTGTTAACCCAGAGTTTGGACATCCCTACTCTGATTTGATCCAACTGTCGTTCCAATTCCACCTCATTCTTAACTTCTAAGAATCTTACAAACCCAAATCTTCTTCCTAATTTAGATTTCCTTGGTGGACAATAAATAGCCAAGACTCTTCCAAATTTCCGGAAGGTGAGCCACATACTTTCATGACTCCAGTCGTCCGGGAAGTTTGTGAAGAAAAATACGGTAGCTTGATTAAACACCCTTCTATCACACCCCCATATGTCTTGCTTCTTTCTTAGTTCTCTTTCCAGTGGACCATCAATCCGCCCATCTCTGTTCCTTCTTTGGTTTCCGAATGGCTCCCAACTCCGTGCTGTCCGTCGTCCGCATGCCCCGTTGCTGAACGCACTCGCTCTCTCTCTACCTCTCATCGCTCTCTAATTTTAAGATAATATTCCAAAATCAGACATCAAACTCCTTTTAGAACCGGAAGAGGATTGGCCTTTTCGCAGGCTTTGATAAGATAGTGAGGAATCAATAATCCAGTTCCTCCCGGCTTTATAACGTCAAGATGAGCTTATAAACAAAAATGAACCATATAACAAAAATTTAAAAGAATTAATACTCACCAATTCAAATAAATTTAATTTTACATTGAAGTCAAAATTTTGTAATGCTAAACAGCAAAAACTTTTATATAAAAAAATATTATAATAAACGAAAATATAAGAGAATTAACAGGACATAATTAGAACCAATTGAAACTTCACCCTAGTCTGTCAAATAAAGAACAATTTTTAAGCACAAGACCTGTTTTTCAGCAATGCCTAACATGCATAATCAAAGAAAGAATAAGTAAGCTAGCCACGCACACACACACACAAAAAAGGCAATATAACCGTGAGTTGAAAAGGAGGGGGGAGGGGAAATCATCTTCAAATGGCTCACTTCAACTTCACCCAGGTTCTATATTTTGTGAACAATATCTTAACGTTTTGAATTAAAATTTTTAGTTGAAAATTTCAAATTCAAACATTGAGATAATTAAATATTAAGGTATAAATAAAAAAGGGAAGGACTATCTCTTGTAAGTTGTAATATAACTTGTTTACATTGAGCTATCATTTATGTCTTGTTAGTTCAAGCTCTGTTCAATGTCCAGTCTTCTATTTATATAGAACTTGAAAATAAACAACAATGCAATAGAAAAAGGGGGAAAAATAATAATATAACAGAAGCGTGTTTAACCTTTACCGAATGAATTAACATCTGGGAATAATAAACTTGAAAATAAACTATTATGATTAGTCAGTGATGATTAATAAATGATTTTAATATCAATACCCTATTTTAACACAATAATGAAATTTCATTAAAATTTAGAAGTACATTTAAAACTTTTACTGATAGACTATTTTAATATCAATTAACAATGAGTCAATAGTAATAAATAAACCAAACATAAAATTTAGTGACTAAAAAAATGCCTCTAATTCTTCCATTTCATCCCTAAAATTTTAGATTTGAGTAATGATCTATGAAGACAATGAGTAAAGAGTAACCCAAGGGTAGTATTTATTGATAAACAAGTGTTGTTTTATATATTAAATTTAACATTTAAATTTTGAAGTTAGTATTCAAAGAAATTAATTTTTTTGAATGCATCGAACTAATATGAAGGATTAGCCCTTAAAATCATTTTAGAAGGGATTAATTTCAAAATATGTGAAAGTTGATTTGAAAAAACACCTTACCAATAAATTAAAAAAAAAAAAAAAGAGTAAAAAATGAGAATGAGTTACTTCTGGTGCATTACCCACAAATAGAGAAAATCACTAATTGCAATCAGTCCTAGAAATCCCTCATTTGAAAGTTGTGTTTTAATTAGTTTAATGCCTCTTGACCCAACTAAAGGCCTAAATTATTAACTTATAACCATTGCTTTTTTAATTAGAGAAAAAAGTGAATATCCAGATATTTTAAAATATTAGAATTATTTGTATTTTTGCCATTTAGCTACGCTTTTTTTTACTTACGCTCACTATTTCATAGGTATAAGGTTCTATTAGCTATGATTTATAATTTGTGGGTATATGGATAAGTTATAGCTACATCCACAAAAAAACCGTAGGAAAAATTACACTATAGCTACGCAATTTCAATTGGTGTAGGTATATAAAAAAATTATTAGTTACAGCATGTAATTCGTAGGTATATGAATTTAAGATTTACTTACAAATATAAAAAACCGTAGGTATACACAATAGATATACTTTCAATCACATATAATTATGGGTATAACACTAACTTATACCTATGATTTTTACAGTTGTAAGTATACCCTCACTACCAAAAATTAATAATAAATTAACTACTATTTAATTAATGCTTTTGACTAATGTTTCTATGTACATAAGATCAATTTTCCCTTTTTTAACAATGCGCTGGGAAAAAAAAAAACTTAGTTCAAAATTGAAAAAAAAAAGTATCAAAAGTATATGAAGTATTTGAAATCATATACTACATTTTTTCCCAAATAAAAGAAAAAAAATAACCTTATTAATAAACATATCAATTCATCAAAAAGATAAAAAAAAAAATCTTTATATAACTAAAATGATTATTATTAAAAAATGTAAAAAGTTTTCATTCTCTAGGTAGAAAAGGATTTCAATGCATAATAATTAGAGTTTTGTGATTAATTAAATATTTTTTTAAAGTTAAGAGACTAAATTACTAGAACAATAGTTCCTTTTGGATCTAAATGAATGAATCTTAAGTTATGAGATATAAAAGATGAGGGACCAAATCTGCTATTTTCCCATTGAAGGAATTGCAAAATGGGGTGGAAATCCGACACGGGTATGGTGTCGACACATTCTTCATGGTGTCAGCACCATGAAATAAGAAGAATTTATATAGATAACCTTTTCTATAATGGATAAAATTTATTATAACCACATCTAACTTTTTGAATGAATTTCAACTTGTGTTATTTGTTAAAAAAAAAGAGTAATGAATACTTTCATCTTTTCTAATTTTTTTTCTATATATAAGATCAATTTCCCAACATCAATGTGGAAAATTAACTTAGAAAATCTGTTAAAGAAAAATCGAGATTAAATTGAATTAATGCCTTTTGTACTCAATTGAGAAAAATGTAAAATGAAAGTTGTATCCTGTAGGGACCCAGTTGTGACTAGGAAGGAAGTTGAGGATCGAA
>BPVZ01000017.1:972688-998685 GCA_020521535.1 Rubroshorea leprosula
CAACAACATAACTGTGGGCTGAAAAGAAGGGGGGAGGGGAAATCATCTTCAAATGTTTCACTTCACCTTCAACCAGGTTCTATATTTTGTGAACAATTTTTCTTCCACTCACTGGAGCAATTAATAGTATTCTGCAAAAACAACACAGAAAATCCATTTCTTTAACTAACAAAAAAGTAATCAGATGAAACCAAAAGAAAAAAAAAAAATTAAAGCAATCACATTTGCAGACACCTCTTGTTCACTACGCAGAACATATCAGCCCTATGCACCAAGCACAGATGAGATCTAGTCCTATTGAACACTAATACATTCAACAGAATTAATGAAGAGTAGTTTTTGAGTCCATCGGACCTTGTTGTCATGTAATGGTTGCAATTTCAAGCTTTTAGTATTTCTTTCCATGTAAATTGACATTACCATGCACCATAACCATTGAATTATGCAAACTCAGACCCTGCTCTTGTTTTCTTGCACAGAAAAGATTAACTGCATCACCTCCAGTTTGGCTCAGACTGAGAATACTTTACAGCTCCAACAAATAAAGTAGCCTCTGCTAAAATTCTTCTTGATTCCATCGAATGATTCAATGCAACCAAAAAATCAATCTTGCCAACCAAGATTCTGTCTATCATTTACCTAGGTGCTCCTCGGCAGGAAATGTTGGGAGCAAGTTCATAAGTTCTTGACACTTTTTATCCTTCAAGTTTGAGAGTAAACTTAAGACAATGGAAAAGGTTGTTGTATCAGGAAATAAATTTTTCTATGTATAAAAATTTTTCTCTGCCATTATGCATAGAAATTTCATAACTTCAGAGGTTGCCTTGTTTTTGGAGAAAAAAGAAATGAGTGTATTAAATATCACTACATTTGGAGTGCAACCTCTCTCCTCCATTTTGCTTAAAAAATCATTGGCCTTCCCCAGTTGCCCACCTCTACACGGTCCATTGACCATGATATTATAAGTAATTGTGTTCCAATGTTGACCTATTTGAATCATCAACTCAAACAATGAATTTTCTTCTTCCATTCTCCCTACTTTGAGAAGTGCATCAATCAACGTGCTAAAAATGACCGTGTCAGGATGCTGGCCTCTCTGAATCATTGAGTCTAATAATGCATTCACTTTTTCCATCCACCCTTGTTTGCAATGTGCATCAATCAATGTGTTGTAAGTTACCGTATTTGGATGCTCACTTCTCTCAATCATCAAGTCTAACAATTCACTTGCTTCTTGCAACCTCCATTGTTTGCAAAGTGAATCTATCAAAACAGTGAAAGTTATCACATTAGGTCGCACTCCTTCATCCAGCAACTCGATGAATAAGGCTTTAGCCTCCTCCAAATTCCCCATACAACAGAAACTATGAAGTAGGGAGGATAAGCATTCTCATCTGGAGAAATTCCTTTACTCTTCATTTCCAAGAAAAGTTGTTTTGCCTTTTCAACCATCGTGCTTACAAAGGCCAGAAATAATGATACCGTAAGTAATTACATTTGCCTTCTGCAACTCCCCATTTTTACACAGCCAACGGACCATTTTATTGTAAGTAACTGTGTTAGGATGCTTACCTCTTTGAATCATTAAATCTACCAATTTATGTGCTTCTTCAATCACTCCTCCTTCGCAAAGGACATCTGTCAAAACATTGAAAGTTACCAAAATCCAGCATCTTAACGAATAAGCCTTTAGCCTCATCCAAATTCCCCATACAACGTAAACCATAAAACAGGGAGCTATAAATAATCACGTTAGGAGAAATTCCTCCATCTTTCATTTCGGAGAAAAGTTGTTTCTCCTTTTCTACCATTCCATGCTTACAGAGGCCATTAATAATGGTGCCATAAGTAATTACATCAGGTTGACAGCCAAACAGTCTTCTTTCTAAACAACCCAGTTGCTTTACCAATCTTCTGTTTCACACACAACCCCCTAATTAAAGTGTCGAAAGTGAAAGCATTGGGGTTACAACCTTCCCTCAAAATCTTTCCCAAAACCGAAAAGCCATTGCAAATCCGACCCATATAGCAGCAGCAATTAAGCAAGATATTGAAAGTCATAAGATCAGGCAATAAGGCAATTGAATTCAACCTTGTGTAACACGAAACGACATGGTGATGGTGGTTAATCTCAGCAAGGGCACCTAACAAATGATTGAATGCTGAAATGGGAGAAGTGGGGTGTATGTGGATCATTTAATCGAAGAACTGCAGCACTTTATGTAGAGTGATGGCGCCAAACTTGCATTGTTTGGTGAGAAATTGGTGTAGGAAATGTGGGTTTGGAACAAAAGATTTAGAATTGGAAGTAGCAGGTGTACTGGCATGAATAGAGGAAGCAAAGAGGTTACGAGTCGTGAGAGCAGATTGTTGTGAAGCAGAAGATGAAGATAATGCTTTGGCGAAGGAAGCTGGAGGAGAAGGCAGCATCTTTCTCATACCCATTTTTGAAGAAGTCGCCGGAGAATTCGATCGGAGAACTCCGGCCGTTGGAAAAAGGGAAGAACGTTCACAATTAGACGTGGCAAACGAGTTGCATTGGTGGCTCGGATTTTGGGTTAAAAAAAATTAAAAACAGACTCATCACTTATTTATAGGAGGTCGCATTAATGTGTCTGGACTTAATTTTTTTAAAAACTTAAAATTTAAATTTAAAATTTTAAATATTAATATTAAAATCAATATTAAAATATAATATTAATTAATTATTTAATAAAAATGTTAATTTAATACTGATTCTAATAACATAATAAATAACAATCATTTTATAATATTTAATTTTATTTTGTACTTAATTAAAAACTAAAATTTAAAATATAATTAACCAAAATTTTAATTTTAAAAAAATTAATTAATTTTAGTTGAGTTATTTTATGTTGACCCAATCGATCATGATCCAATCCAACTCATTCAAAATTGTATAATTTTAGTTGAAATTATATTAAATTTCATATTAATATCTTAAGTCTATGGCCTGCCCATAACGATTAAGCAATTTTCACAGGATTTTTTCATAATTAAAAGAATTTTTTGCCAAACCCTCAAATTTGATTTTTCAAATAGGAGAGTATGGATAGGATCATCCCTAAAAAGATAAAAACAAATCAACTCTTCAAATTATTAATCAAAATAAATCATTTATTATTAAATATGTGACCTACATTATACATTAACTAGAAACATGCTTAAGTGCTAAATAAATTTTTAATATGTGATAATGCCACATGTTAAGTAAGGGTGATTTATCTTATTCAATAATTTAAAAAAACAATTTGTTTACACTTTTTTTAGGGATAAATCCATTCATACTATTTGAAGGATGAATTTGAAAGTTTTATCTAATTTTTTACTTTCAAGAGTTGTAGATGAATTAAGAAGAAGGTTTGTTTCTCACCTTATTAATCAATGTTTAATTTTTTGAGAGGTCAATAAATCAATAATTTTTATAAATTTTTTAATTTTAATATAAGTAATTTATTTTTAATTAAATTAAAAAAATTAATTTTAAGATACCTAAAATATATGACGGCCGAAAAAGGGCAAAAAAAAAAGACGCGTTTTTCCTTTCACGGAGATTTTGGGCCAGCCGCCTGAAATACGTATCAAAGTCCTTAAGTTAATCCCACTACCCAGCCCATTTGGACTTCATATCAAAGATAGGTCGGCCTCCAACTTTAAACAAAAGGAAGTATGATTTTATAACTTTTTATTTTTATTTTTTTGGGTGAAATATAACCTTTTATTTTGGGCCTACTCAAGGGAGGGGAAAGACTTATAAAATCAATTAAATATTTTAATAAATTAATATAAAATAACAATTATTATGAGTATTTAAATAAATTTTAAAATATTTTTATACTATTTTCGTACAGATTGACTTGAAAAATACTTTTTTTATTAATATTAGATTATTAGATTTAATATTAATTTAATATTTTTATTAAATAATTACTTAATATTAGATTTAAAAACAAAAAAGAAAAAATAGAGAAAATATTGAAAATTTTTATTTTTATTTTTATTTTTTTAAGTAGCCGAATCTAAATCCATCTAATCCGATTCAACCTAAGATTTGTGTATATGAATCATAAATTTACACTTTTTGACTCAAAACTCAAAATTACTCCACTAAATAAACTTTAAAATTAAATGACTCAATTCACACTTATTCAAACTTTAGAATTAAATAACTCAATTCACACTTATTTAATCTGACTCATTTGTCAAGTCTATAACATACAAAATTCACATTGAAATTAAAATTTTTTTTCTTAAATAGTTGTGGTATTTAAAGACATCCACTAACTGATTTCACCGTCATAAATAATAAGTTATTTGAATTAATTCTTTTTATTCAATTGATAACTAATAGTAGATATTTAATAATTAAAAATTATTACTATTTATAATTCAAAATATTCAATTTATTTAATTAGAACCAATAATTAATAACCATTTACATAAAATTAAAACAAACACCCTTAAAATTTAATTGTTCTTTTATCTATCAATTAACGATAATAATTACAATTATCAACAACGCTAAAACTAAAAATTAAAAATTTTCTAAAAGAAAAAACAGCTAAAACCATATTAAGAGACCTTACTTTCCTTTCATATGCAAAATATAATACACCCTTTCAAACTTGCGATTGTGCTACCCAACCGTGCATGAAAAGTTCATTACACGCTAGTTGCCACATCATATTACAGAAATACAGGAAACCCTTCAACCTCGCTTCATGGTTTGAGTCATCATGCTCATGAATTCTTCCATGTCAACCATGCCATCCCCATCAGTGTCTACTGCTCTCACCATTCTCCGGCAATCCTCAAGGTTGCATTGCTCTCCCAGCCCCCTTAACACTTGCATAACCTCCTCTGCGCTTATCTTCCCATCCCGGTTCAGATCAAACGTACAAAAAGCACTATTTATGTCCATTGCCTTAACCCCTCCACTCTGCTTGTGCACTTCCACAAACTCTTTGAAGTCAATAAACCCATCTCCATCCAGATCAACCACCTGGAAAATCTTCGGCACATCTGCAATCATGTTTCCCTGCCCCAAAGCTCTCAATACAGCCTTGTACTCCATCTGAGAAATCTTGCCGTCTTTGTTGGCATCAAATTTATCAAAAACATGCCTCAACTCTCTCAAATCTGGCTGGAAGGAAGTTAACAAGCCAGAATTCTGTCTGTCACGGGAGAATAAGCGAGATGGCTTTCGCAACATCCTGCATTTCGAGAGCTTGTACTGGAATTCAAGAAAACTGACATTTGCCATGGCTAACAGGTATTCCGGAGGAAGAGAGCAAAATCTAAATTGAAAATGTTAAAACAATGCAAATTAGATGCCTTCAAACTTTATATGCTGATTAGGACAAGGGACAAAGCAGATTTAGGGTTCCTCTACCTTCTATTCCCCAACAACTGGAAAGCATATATTCAACAAGAAGATTCCTAAGTAACAAGATAAGAATGAAGATATGATCATGAGAAGAAAACCAGGAATACATTCCTTGCAAAAGTTACAATTAATTCCTTGGCATTTGTTTAGCCATAAGCTCTTCTAGGAGAGGCTGCCTTTTAACTTTTCAGCATATTAAGGCATTATCACACAAAAAATAGCATATATAAGGTGAAAAGAATACCATTCAGCAAAGACATTCTTGTTATCACGGTGGTTTTCCATTATCCAAATCCTCCATTACTTCAATGTCCTTACGAGCTGTTATCTTATGCACATATCCTGCAATAAAGATGATATTATGTCCAAGACTCGCCAAATCAGGATGCAAATATGATTTGATTAGTTAGCATACAATTCTAATAAAGTTATCATAATCCATTATCCAGAATTGTCCTTTACTATTGTCTGCATTCAGAACCACAAGAAGACAGGCAAAAAACCAACAAGAACTTGGCCAAGTTGGTGTTCATTAATTTAAAAACCTTGATTTGGGGTTAAGGTTCGAAGTTCAAATCTCTGTGATGCCAAGCAGCTAATCCTCCAATGTACCCAAAAAAATTTTAAAAAAGAAGAAGAAGTTATGATAGATATTTTGACAATGGGAATAAACAAGTCAACTTTCAACGGATAAGAGCATCTGTTCCTTAGGTACAAATTCAAAGCAAGACAAAATGCTCAAATCTAGAAAGTAAATGAATAATAATCCTATGGTGAAGAAACTATCAGCAATTTCTACATTATCAGTAAAATATATTAACTATATCCTCCAAAGGACAGAAGAAAAAGCTCAAAAAATTCCATCCATATTCACGTAACTAGCAATAAAAGAACTTATTCAAGATGCATCAGCTTAGTACTATAATCATATAAAATGAGCACAGGATTTAGATTTATTTATGATGAGCATCTCAACTCAAGTTGGACGTGTTCTCAATAAAAGCATAACTCAACAAATCAGTTATCAAGATTAATGCTTCTATACAATGAAAGAGAATCCATTTGTTAAAAAAGACAGCTTTACCTCTCCATTGAGGGATTTAAAAGAGCTACAGTAGGGATGTGAGTCACCTTAAGGCAATAGTAACTGCTCAAGGTATCTTTATTATTCCCTTAATACATTCATCATCATCCACAACCTAACATTCCAGCTAGGCTATCTGACATAGCACAAATCTTATCCTCAGACATGCAATGATGTTTCCTTGAAACAGAGGTAGTGGGATTCCTATCCAAAAACTTGCCCAAGTTGACCTTGGACCCTTAGGAAATGCTGCAGCAACATAACCTCCACACAAATTTGGAAATCCTATCTGTGCAGTAACTTTCAATTTAAAAATTCTCAGTCCATTTTGGCATAAGTGTGACTAAAACATTTATGAGAATTAATTGCACATGGACACGCCAGTATCTCCCTACACTACTAGTTTAGTGCATCGAAAATATCTATTATCTATAACATTCCCGAGCATTAAATTCCAATTTCAGCATTATGACAAGCTCACACAAACATAGGCTTCCTTAAACCAACTTTTAATACCTGACAACCTGAGTTCTAAAGATTCAAAATTAAAATCTAGCTTTATATTTGAACCATTCATGTCCAGCCAAAATACACACATTCATGATGTGGTAACTTTAGTACTGAAGTTTGTATACCCACTGAATAGCAGTTAAATGTGCCACTCATGGACTGCATACTGTAATGCTTGTCAAATCAACAATTACCAAGAAGAAATGCATTTGGTTTGCATATAATCTTCAAATATATTGATTATTATGTAAGCTGTTGATTGAGAAATAAGTTGAAGATCTTTCTGAAAACTATCTCAGGAGACTAGAGCTTGACAATTAAATTTTGCAGTTTTTTAAGGAAAGTATAAAGAAAGATTAAAAGAACAGAGTAAGAGGAAGCAGGCAGGCTTGATATTCCTCTAGAAAATCTCAATGTCCCAAAAAATTCTCAAAAGTGATATGTATAAAGTAAAATTAAAAGGAATGGAATTCTAAGGAGTGATGTGAACCATGTTGTGAACAAGGGTTTGAATACCTTCATTGCCACTTTGGGGTAAAAAAATAAATAAAAATTCAACACGCTAGACCTACCACCCTTTTGGCTGGAGCTTTGCCAGGTACCTGTGGACTGGAGGAGTTTCCTGTGCTCATGGGAGTAGTCAGGGCAAAGGCCCTAATACCCATGTTATCCCAAAAAATAATCAAAAGAAATTAAATATATTAACATAATCTCCCCTCAAAGCTAAAAGGTAGCTTCTGGGAGAAAAAAGGTTATTAACTTTCACAAGCATACTTGACTAAAAGAATATATGCCACTCTAAATCAAATTTATCCTCGAAGCTAGTTTAGGTCAAAAATATTAATTATTTAATTACATAGAAGAGGGTTTAGCACATTGGAAATTATAGATAAGTGCACTCCCCTCTTAAGTATGAGACGAATGCTTTATAGTAATATAAGACTATAGCCTAGGAATGTGAATAATTGTTGCTAATAAAAAGGATAACGCCCATTTACTACCATAGTTTTTTTTGGGCCATCATATTATGGTGAGTTTAACAGGAAAACAAATACATACAATATATACATGCTAAATGTTTCAGCTCTACAAATCTTGAATCATATGTGCAGAAGGGTTGACCCACATGTGACAGACCTTCAAGTTAAGAATCAAGATATTCAAATGAAATAGGAATATCTTCTTTCAGCATATTTCTTTTCTTTTTCACTCAAAAATCATAAACAAGTATCTCCATCATTTTCAACTCTTATTTTACACAAAATAAGGTAGGAAAGGCGAAAGCAATTTTTAAGACAAGCATGAAGAGTGCCCTTGAGGCCGGAACAAAGTTGATGACTCTTATATGCTCATATCACATGCCAAATAGGTCTAATAGGGGCATTGGTTTGCATAAATGTAAATGGCATGTGCTTCTCACTTTTCCAGATAAAATACAGAACTTAACATTTTGTAACCAAATAACAGCTTGATCAACTAAGCTCAAAACTATTTAAATATAGTCTCTCTTTCTTTTACTATTTAATCAATTTCAAATTTTGTGTTGGACTAGTGAAAGAAGAATTACCTACTCCAACGCAAGCTATACATTTGCAGATCATCTCTTCCCCTCTTTTATTGTAATAGCTTACATATCCAGAACCATGGCAACTTTGGCATTGTCCAGTCCATTCATAAACCACTTCCTTACATTCCTACAATTGAGAAATCAATCAGTACTCAACTTCCATTAGGAAAACATCTAGCGGTCATAAAAGTGACAAACAGAAAAGCAGGAAGTATAAAACGATCTCAAAAACCAATACTCAGTGCATTGAACTTGGGTTCGACTGAGATATGGCACAACTAGACTGAACTTGATGCCAGCCCTTAGCACTCAGCAGTAGCTTTACATTGCCAACTAAAATTGTGGTAGGTCTAGAGCTGGTTAAACTTGAGGCCTTTTAAGTTTCAACCAACCTGCAGCCATTATTTAGATACAGAACTACCACCAATTGAAATGACTCTCATCCAATTTTTTCCTCAAAATACAGTAGTTCGATACAATTTTAAAAAGTTTTGAACTTGAAGGTAGGATCCTTCCCAGTACCCAGTACATGACTTGCTAATGAAATATTTTGACTCATTATCCAGTAGGGTCCTACCGAATGATGTTTCTGGGAAAAGTTTTCCAAGAAAGAACCCCACTTTTTCCCATTTTTCTATAGAGTTAGCCACTCAAATAATTCATTTTCATGAAAAGGAAATCAGAAGCAGAAAATGGGACCTGAACTTGGGGATCACACTGCAGGCGCTTGTCAATTTCCTCCGGAGAAACGGGAGAGGAGTCAGGATGAGTCATGGGGAGGGGAAGGGCATCACTATCATCAGCCAAATAATTCTCTCTGTTTCTCAACCACTTCTTCACCTTCACGTTGCCACCGCAGTTGCCGGCGGCAGTCTCCGAATACTCCTTCCCTGTTCGGAGACCTCCAGAAACCTCAGAGCTGGTTGGGAACTGGAACCACCTGGGAAAAATAGGACTGGAGGAAATGTCGCCGGTGGCGCAGCAGCGGAGGGAGGTGGAAGGGAGACGGAAGAATGGGGAGGGCCTCAAGTGTAAGAGGCTAAGGCTTATAGGTAACATTTTGGAAGAAAACCAAAAGGGTAGAAGAAATTACGCTAATTTCGCTATTGAATTGTGTAAAGATTGTAGCTTCAGTGTGGAATCTAATGCACAACGGCGAGCTGTCGGAACGGAGAGTCGGAGACTACGAGGATGCTCCCTTCTGTTCAATGTTGCTGGTGACCGGACCGATGCTTCGGTCTGGTTGTAGATTTTCCATAGAGAATTTGGGCTGAGCCCACATCTTGCCACTTTGAAGATAGCATCAGTGAGCTTTATTCCGGCTTAAAACACAAGTCATCGACTTGTTCCGGACTCCCATTTTTCAGTTTGGACAGTAAAAATGGGAGAAATACCAATCAAAAGCTCTGAGTGCTCACAATATATTTTAAAAATAAAAAGAAAATTCATTTTAATGGTACTAGATAGTAATGTTCAAATTGAAAAAAACAGTTTTGCATTACATTCGTTTCGTAAAAAATTTGTTAATTTGATTCACTTTGCAGTGTAAAAATTTAAATATTTAACCTTTTAATCCCGAATCAAAATTTTATAATTAAGGAGTACTAAGTGAAAAACCTTAACATTGGTCTTCGCTAACCAAGAGGAACATATATCTTTGTAAATAGAAGTCAACAGTTTTTAATGAGCAATGAAAATACGTTAGCTGTGTACAAATGTTTCATACAGTATTTCCTGAAGTCATTTCTGGTTTAGCAAACATGGAATTGACGCTAGAGTTGCGTAATTGTAATGCGATGTTAGTAGTTTTAAATTACTCTCTCTCATCCTTCGTATTATGCCGACAGATGATTTCCGGGAGACACCCTGAAGCAGAAACATAGTCAATTCATTGAGTCAATAAAAAGCTTTTCAAGAAGCTGTAGAAAACCAAAATAAAGTTTCTGCTATATGCCCCAAACTAACTGTTAATTCAGGTCAAAAAGATACATTTGAAAATGATCAAGTAGGAGTATATTGGAAAAGGGATTAGGCATTTCTCTTACTGTATATTTATGCCACTCCTTTCCTGTAGTGCCTCAGGAATTGGGCCATCAAGATTGTTGTTCTGAAGAAATCTGTTCACATAAGCAAGTTGTCAAAACAACTATGTTAGATGCTCTTTCAAGTTAAAAGAAATTATTGTAGTACATTTTTTCTACCAGGAACATACATCTCACGAAGATTCACAAGATTTCCTAAAGAGTTGGGAATTGGTCCTGTGAACTGGTTGTTCTCCAGATGCCTTCATTAGATTATAACGACAATCAGATCAAGATAGTGCAATAAATTCAAGGAAATCAGAAAGAAATAAAATCTAACAAAATAGAACACTTTAGAGAGACTACATACAGAGTTTCAAGCTTGCTCAACAAACCCATGTCAGGAATCGAACCTGATAGTTGATTTCCACTTAGCCAACTGCAAGCAGATTTTAACAATCAGTAACTTTCATCGTGTCTGCCATAGCAAGCCCATAGAAACTAGCTTACTTACAGATGATGGAGTGCAGTTAAACGGTTTATGATAGAAGGGAGAGAGCCAGTCAGCCCAACATTTGTAAGATTCCTTCACATCATTTAAGAAAACACAAATTATTCTTTGAATCTTGGCATTGTGCTCTACAAATCCAGATTGTGTTAGAAAACTAGAATTATTCAACATCTTATGAACGTCCATGTCCCTTTCCATAGAATTGCATTGTCTATGCTTAAAGCCTAAAGGTTTGCTTCAAGTGAACATTTTTTTTCTTCAGGTGAACTTACAAAGAGATGACCCTGGCAAAATTGTCATTGGAGCATGAAACTCCTGTCCATGAGTTCTCAACAGGCCGGCATGGATCCCCTATCCAATCCAATGGCGTGTTGTTAAAACTTCTTACTAATTCTTCCATTACCATCACTGCAAAATTTCCCAAATGCACAAATTATCAATCAAAACCAGTCAAGAATTTGATTTTCCATTATAGTTATAAATTGACAACTGAAATGAAACCAAAAACGGGGGGAAATCTACCATCATTGCAAAATGCAATGCACAAGTTAATAATTCAAAACCAGTCAAGAATTCGATACTCTACTAGACTCGGTTATAAATTGCCAACATAAATGACATGAAAAGAGGATAATCAACCATCATTGCATAGAATCGATACTCTGTTAGATTTATACTTATAATTAAATTGTCAACAAAAATGAAACCAAAAGGGGGAAAACATACCATCTCTAGTAACAGTCCTTCCACCAAGAGGAATAAGCTGCAGTATCTCCCCAGCATTGATCACGGGTCCAACCGGACTATTTGCATCAGGAGTTAAGGTGATCTGAACCTGTCCAGATAGAGGCCATACTCCTGAAACGGTAACACCAGAAGTTGTGACATTGAGACTGTTGTAGAAGCTCTTGCCATTCACTGAAACACTGAAGACTCT
The DNA here is from genome assembly GCA_020521535.1 of Rubroshorea leprosula. Taxonomy (NCBI): domain Eukaryota; kingdom Viridiplantae; phylum Streptophyta; class Magnoliopsida; order Malvales; family Dipterocarpaceae; genus Rubroshorea; species Rubroshorea leprosula. The sequence continues at coordinate 984,726 of BPVZ01000017.1, forward strand.
CCAACTATAAGGACTCGAGGCTCGATTATCTTGGAAATACAATGCAATGTAGTACTTGGTTGCCGGAAGTGTAAACAGCAGCCACTGTATTTGCAGCGTCTTCCCTCTGCTCGTCGTAATTGCATTTCCGAACGCTTTAACCGGTGGATTATTCCAGAAATCAGAAGGGGTAACATTCGAACGACCCACAACAACCGGATTCTGATCCTTGAATGGCTGCCACAATCGATTGTATGGATCATCTGGAAAGCTACGTTCAATCAAAACCCATAATTTTCCCATCAGAATTCTTCCAATTTAGAATCCCATGAATTCGTAAAAATTGGAAATTTTCTTTACCTGATCATGGCCCCATCCCCTCCAAAGAAATTCCTCGCAACAGTACTGAGTGCGTATTTTTCAAAATCAGTGGAATTATAAACGGAATCATCAAGCAATTCCACTTCGAGAGAAGAGATAAACGGACTGGAAGCCGTCTGCGCGTTTCTCGCGAGGCAAACGCTTAGTGTTTTCCCGGAGGCGGCCACGATAATCTCGTAATACGAACTCATTCCATTGGCGTAATCCTCCGTCGTATTGACGAGACTCCATTTCGTCCCACCGATAATCTGATCGAACACCGGCGGTTCCTTCCCTCCGTCGAACCCTCCGTAATAGTACGTGGTTTTTACCAAGTACTTCGCACCCTTGATCACCGGAACTACGTAGCAGAATTTCCTCGCCGATTCATCGGGAAAGTACCTCAACGTGTTCAATATGGGCACTAAATCGGATTTATTGAAAGAGAATTGGCTTCCAGTGGAAATGAAGCTATCGTCTCCTATGTAACTGAGGTTGCCGACGGTCTGCGAACCGGAGGAACCGCAGTTTATGAAATAGCCTACGGAAAGATGATCAAATATTCAGGTAAGAATTAATGGGGGTTTGCAATTCTGCATAGCGGAAAGTTGTTTCTGCAGTCGATATCAGGGCCGGTTTCTTTTAGGTGTTCGGAGTCACTTTACCCTCACTTCCAAACTAATCTTCTGCTTCTTCTTCACCTTCCTCTTTTTTGGCTAAAGTCACTTTTCTATATGCATTAACTTCGTTTTTTCTAGTTTTTTTATTATTTCAAAATTATAAAAATATTTGAAATTTAGAATAAAAGATTTAGAAGGAAAAATGTTTTAAAATTATGTACAAGTTAAAAATATTAAAATAATACATTTACAAAATAAGAAAAAGACTTATAATTTTGATTGTTTTTCATGTTAATTCGTTAGAAATTCAACTAATAAATATTAATATCTTAAATTTATAATAACTATTATTTCCCTACTTAATATTTGAATTTTAGAAGTACTGACTTGAATGATAATTTTTTTTTAACTTAAAATATACAAATTATGTGTATAGATTCAGCTTAAAATTGAAAACACACTTTGATTAAAATAAAAGAAAATATGATCACTGTAGGCACTTGTTAATTCAAAAACTTTGAATTGATATCAAGGTCAAATATATAAAACCTCTATAATATCAAATAATTTCTAATATACCAAAAAGAGATCATATACTATGTGCATTTAATCAAAGGTGTTTTCGATAATGAAATGTAGTGTTTGATCAAATCACGATCCAGACACATTTGGACATGCATACAACTGAGAAGAAAAGGGATAATGCCTCTAAATAAGACATTCAAAATTGAAAAGGTGCCTTTGTGCATGTATGAAATAGTTTGGCAAAAGCATGCAAATTAATTCAGAAGGTAGTACTGATCGATTGATGAACATCAAAATGCATGGAAAGGAGTTTATAAGTTCAAAACAGGAAGGTGTCTTTTGGTGAAGCAACCTTACGGCTTAATGAAAGGAGAAAGCCTCAAGACTCCTCAATTTAATTATTCATTCATTCAATCAATCATTCTTTCACGTCTGTATTTGAGAGAATTTAGTTCTAAAAATTGTATTTATTCTGATTGCCTTTTGAAATTCTAAAGTAGTGATTTGTTTCACCGCCCAGAATAATTCTCACATCCTTCTTTTCTATTTTTCCTAACAATTTAATTTACATTTGGGCTACCAAAAAATACCATCTTCCTTGAAATACCAGGCAGAATCTTGAGGAAATTAATGCTTATGAAAAAGATAAAGATATTGAAGAAATAATATATGTTACCTTTAGGAGCAGAGGCAGAGCAGACGGAGAAAGGAATGATGACGAGCCATAGGAGGAAGACGGAGAGAGACATCGCCCTGGAGGGGAGTTAACCGGAGAGAAAGGAAATGGGAAGTTTTGTTTTCAAGGGGAGATGGGGAAGAATGGTTGGGAGGGCCTTGGGGGTACTGGCGCAGGTGTCCTAGAAGGATGGACATAGGACACGTCAACGGTCAGGAAAGAAGATAGAAATGCAATGTAGAATCCATGCATAAACAAGATTGACCAGGTCCTTTTTTTTTTTTCCCTTTTTGATGTAAGGTCATATATAGTTGATTATTTTAATTTGTTATATTTATAATAATTAATTACATAGGACTTAATAATATGGAAATATTTGCTTTTATTTATTTTTAAAATAAAAGTTTAAATGAAAATTTAACATAACATATAAATATGACAATTATTTTTTTTTATAAAGTAAAACTACTAAATAAAATCCACGTATAACCTTTAACCAAAACTACTAAACAAAAACCACATATAGCATTCGGCCACCCCAAAAAAAAAGAAGGCCCACATATAGTAAAAGAATTATCAAATGACATTCATTTGCTACATGTTAAATTATCACCTAAATTTTTTATGTTGAAAGTTAGAAAGTCAAACTATAACTATTAACATAGTAAAAAAAAAAAAACACTACCAGAACTACCATTACTGAATGGTTGAAGTGATTTTTAAGAATGAACTAATTGATTTTTTTTTTTTTAAACAATATTCAGTTTTGGATTTGAGTACTTCAAATCTCTTTGGTTACTATTGAACAAAGATTTTTTTCCTAATTATATTATATAGATATTTTTTCCCCCTTTTTTATTAAGAAAAAAAAGGAAATTGGAAATAGCTAAGTAAATGTGTGGTGCTTATTGGAACAAAGAGAGAATCTTTTTAATTTGTTTATTTTCTGACGAGAGGGCTAACCAACAAAAGCGCCTGTAGCTCAGTGGATAGAGCGTCTGTTTCCTAAGCAGAAAGTCGTAGGTTCGACCCCTACCTGGCGCGCTTCCTTTTTTTCTCCTCCGAGACCTTTGGTTTTCCCTTATTTATTTATTTTTTCTAAAACCCTAGCTCAGTTCTGAAACTGTCCTCCTTTTTCGGGAGACCAGAAGCAGCCATGAAAGTCTTCAACGTCAACAATGGAAGCACCCTCTCTCTTGCCCTCTTCTCCGATGTCACCAACTCCAAGTACTCTCTTTTCCCCTCGACAAAAATGCTCTTTACTCTATATACTCCATGCCAATTTAGATATTTACTTTGCCTATATATTTCATTTCTTCTGTGCCAAAACAAAGATTACTCTGTGGTTTTCCTCTCTCTTTTTTCTCTTTTTTTAAGATTCTTCTTTGGGAAAGCATGAAATTCATCTTCATTGCAGTTGTTCTTGTTTCTCCACTCAATTCCAGTTCAAGGCTCTGCCTTTTCTTTCATGGAGGTGTTTAGAGTTTCAATAATGCTATGCCTATTTCCTTCAGCAGATTGTAAGATTACCCAGAATCAGAGTTTCAGGATAATTAGATTGAGTCTTTTGGTCCCATACACCCACTGGAATAAGAACTTGAGATTTGATTATTTGTTAATTTCTTAATCGGAGAAGTTTAATTATAACAGAGAGATGGAAGTAATTTGTGGGTCAATTAGATACTCTGAAATTCCAAAACATTTTAATTTTAATCAAGTCATATATTTTATTAACTAGTTAATAAGCCACTGGTTTTTCATTCCAAAAACCTATTTTTCCTTTTCTCTTCTTATCTTTGCTTCTAATTTCTTCATTCACAAACCCTATTTGTCTAGAGAGGCAGTTGTACAATTAATTTGGCTGCTTTATCCTGAACAAAGGGTTTGAATTTTTCAGTATCCAGCTTTTTTAGTGATGCTTGGTCTTCTTAGGGTGAGGGTCTTTTTCAACCATGAAACTTGCAAAGGCAGTATTTGAAATTAATTCCATTGGGTTTATTACCGATGATTAGCATGATTATGGTTTCTCACTGCCTTTAGAACTTTTCAATTGGAGCCTTCTGTTTATGAATTGCTGCTGCTTCAAAGTGTTAATTATAACTGATGAGTAGCATACAGTAAACCAAAAGAAAGATTAAATCTAACTTCTTGTATTCAGAGGAAAGTATGCTTTGAGTGGTTAGAAATTTGCTGACAGAATTGAACTTGAGATGAGAGTGTGATTTTGAGGTCATGATTTTCTTTCTCTTTTAGCAGTAATGGCATCTTTAATTGTAGGGAAGGAACTAGGGTGAGATTTTGTTCACAGAGATTTCCATGTACAGATGTATTAGTGATGGCTATTGCTTTCCAATATGATGCAAACTGCTCCAAAGAGAAAGGAATTAATTGTTTTTCAGTTTTGGGCCAACGGCCTTTGCATTTTCTTCCATTAATAGAACAAGTAGAGTTTCCTTGTGAACTAATTTATTTTTCATCATGCAGGGAACTCTTAGATTCTATGCAAGCTGGAAAACTTGAACCAGAAGTTGCATTTCTTAATGCTTCACTTGTATGATTCCTTATATGTTTCTATCATTCTTTATTTCACTTCCATTCAAATTCTTCTCTTTTTTTTTTTATTCTTTTTTTTTCCCTTTTCATTGGGCTTCTCTTTGTTATAATTTGTCTAACCTTCCGTTAAATAACGTTGAAGACAGATCCCAGATGTTTTCCCTGTTCTAGCTTCTGCACATAAGACACTGGTTGCCAAGTCGCGGGAGTCATTAACAACACACACTCTTCATTCTGAACTTGTTTACAACTACTCAGGATCTAAACATGTATTCTTCTTTCACAGTTACATTCATTGACAAATTTTAATTTGTTTGGGGTTTGAATATTTGATCACCCTTAACTTTAATATTTAACAGATTACTGAATCATTGAAAAAATGTGGCATCTCTGATAGCACAACTTATATCCTTGCAGCTCGATTCAATGCTAACCCTGATGAGGTGAGACCGCATCATGAATATTTTTTATGCAGTAGCTTATTTATTCTTTGTGTCAGATGACATATAGCTGCTCTGTGTTAATAATGTCTTGGTGTTCTGTAGATGAAAGCAGTAGAGAAGCTTATTAATGGGAAAGAGATCGATCTGGAAGAGTTGGAACAGAGAGCGAACCAAGCTCAGATACAAAAGGTTTATTAACATATTCACCTCAATATTCTAATTCCATTTTTCAACAACTCTTCTAGCTGTTAATGATCCTTGTATGATATTCTTCAGCAATACAAAATATCCAGCGTGGAGCTCGGGATATCCTCTCTTGCAGATGCTATAACATGCCGGATTGCGGCACGGGATGCCTTGTGAGTTTTTATGAGGGAAGATTATGTTCTAGTTAATGTTAGTACCTTATAATCTAGTATCCTCCCCTAGTGGCTGGGAGCGTAGTTCTGTATGAGAAATGTAGCTTGGGGAGAAAAAGAAAAGCCAAGTATTTGTAGGTACACAAACCTAGCCTTGTTGGAAATCTTTGTGGCAAAGACGTAGGCAAAAACCTGGAAAAGGGTTTGTGAGTCAGAATTCTTCAATGTTAACCTACATTGTTTGTTAGGGCTGCAAACAAACCTGGAAGAAGGGTTGTGTGTCATACTAAGGTTTATAATATTTTAGTATAACTTACAATAATTTAGATATATATGAAGTTTGGTTAACCTATAAATTGATTTACAATTTGCATTATACCATTATAAAATATTAACCATTAAATAGAAAGCGGAAGCCCTTAGAGGCAGGGGGACCTCTTTTAATCTTATATAATTGGTGGCTAGATGAATTCCACCAAGCTGTTAGATGGTCGGGCGCCTTATTGAGATCGGTGGGTTGTTTACCCGATTTGAAGATTGAATCCTCAGTTGTTAACATTTAACAATACTAATTCCCTGACCATTGCGATTATCAAAAAAAAAAAAAAAAATGGTGGCTGGATTTTTTTATAGCAATGGTAGTGAGAGAAATGACCGAAAGTGTATTTTTAAACACGACCCAAACGCGGACTAACATGCGCACTTCCTCCATGCTCCAACACGTGTACGGCAGCGTTGACTTCGGGATCCAACACTTGTACGGCAGCGTTTGCTTCGTAGGCAAGGAAGCCGTGTACCGTTAAATGAACGCCAACTGGCAATAGCCGGGAGCCCCTGGGGAAAGAAAAGTGGGAATTTCAATATTGGCACTTGTATTTTGTTCATTGTGATTTTAGGCCCATGTTTAAGAAAAGATATACATAATGAGACACAAATTTTTTTTAAGGATATAAATTTTTTGAATTTTTAAATTGGGTGGTAAAGTTTTATTATTTTAAATGAGGACATAAATTTTATAATTTTTTATTTAATGATTTGTCGAATAGTGATGATAAATAGATAAATGGTAATCTTAATCGAAATAAGATAAAGTTTGTATTTTTAAATAAAAAAATTATTATTTGTTTTAAAAATTTTTAAAACTTATATCCTTAAATAAAAAAATAAAAGTTCATAACTTTATTGGAATCTTTTCTTTGAGACGTTTTATATAAAGGTTAGTGTGAGAGGAGCATGCATTAGCAAGTTAAATACATGCTTCAATTTTTAATTTAAAAAGAAAAAAAACAAATATTTAGGAATAGAGGGAATTGTACAGAAAACAAGGTAGAGATGTGGGACAATAAGGCTAAGATTCATCTTCTTCAGGGTATATTTCATAATAAAACAGGAATTCGGGAGGAAATGGCAAATTAACAATATAATATTGAAATTACCTAAATCAAAACAAAATAAAAAACTGGTGATAGCCGGCAACCCGTCTCTTCTTTATATAAAACCTCATCCAATTCATTTTTCTCAATATCACTGCACTTTCCCATCCATCAGTAATCTCTGAAGCTTCGAATTTTCGCTCTCATTAATCGCATCGTTTCTGCGATTTCCGGGATCGATTATGGGCACATCTCAGAGCCGCGAAGATCGAATCACCGACTCAGAATCTGAAGAAGATTATGAAGAAGAGGAGGAAGAGGAGCAGTACGACGATGCATCCGGAGATCGTCAGAAGCCTCAATCGTCTTCTTCTTCTTCAGGTACCCACAAAAGCCTTGATGAGATCGATGCCAAACTCAAATCCCTGAAACTCAAATACCCATCTCAACAACCTAATCTCAAGAACCCTGTCAAGCTCTATCTTTATATAGGAGGCAACACCCCAAAAGCCAAATGGGTTATTTCGGATAAACTCACTTCGTATACGTTTGTTAAGACGTCTAAAATCAGCGGTGATGAGGATGAGGACGACGATGACGATGAGGAATTGCGATCGGGTGGGGGAGGTTCCTGGTGGGTCTTGAAAGTTGGATCGAAAGTTAGGGCTAGGGTTTCGATGGATATGCAATTGAAGATGTTTGGAGAGCAGAGGAGAGTCGATTTCGTGGATAGAGGTGTTTGGGCATTGAAGTTTTTCACTGGTGAGGAGTATAGAAGCTTTGTGACGCAATTTCAGGATTGCCTGTTTGAGAATGTGTACTTGGTTGAAGCTACAGAGGAGAACAAAGTCAAGGTTTATGGGAAGGATTTTATTGGGTGGATTAAGCCAGAAGCGGCGGATGATTCGATGTGGGAAGATGCTGAGGATAAGAGCCCCGTGGAGACTCCAGTTAAAGGGAGTCAGGAGTTGTTGGAGGAGTTTGAGGAAGCTGCCAATGGTGGTGTTCAGAGTTTGGCTTTGGGTGCGTTGGATAATAGTTTCTTGGTGAATGATTTGGGTGTTCATGTCTATAGAAATTTTAACCGTGGAATTCATGCGAAAGGTATTTGTGTCAAATTCGAAGAGGGGTTGAGGAGTGGGGGGGATTTGGAGCATTCAACCCCAAAAAAGGCTCTGTTAATGAGAGCAGAGACGAATATGATGCTTATGAGTCCTGCAAAGGAAGGGAAGCCTCATGCCACAGGGCTCAAGCAGTTAGATATTGAGACAGGGAAGATTGTTACTGAATGGAAATTTGAGAAGGATGGAACTGATATTACAATGAGGGACATCACGAATGATACCAAGGGCTCGCAATTGGATCCCTCTGAATCTACTTTTCTGGGATTGGATGATAATAGATTGTGTCAGTGGGATATGAGGGATAGAAGTGGGATGGTGCAGAAGATTGCCACTAGCAGTTCTCCAGTACTGCATTGGACACAAGGGCATCAGTTCTCTAGAGGGACGAATTTCCAGTGCTTTGCAAGTACTGGGGATGGATCGATTGTGGTTGGATCCATTGATGGGAAGATAAGGTTGTACTCAAAGACGTCAATGAGGCAGGCCAAGACTGCATTTCCTGGGCTTGGTTCACCCATTACACATGTTGATGTTACTTATGATGGGAAATGGGTGCTGGCCACAACTGATACTTATCTGGTCCTTATTTGCACTCTCTTTACGGATAAAGATGGAAAGACGAAGACTGGATTTAGCAGTCGAATGGGGAATAAGATTCCAGCACCAAGATTGTTGAAGTTGACTCCTCTAGATTCACATCTAGCTGGGGCCAACAATAAATTCCAGGGTGGCCATTTCTCCTGGGTAAGCTCACTTATGTCCTCTTTTATATGAGCACATGCCTTAATTGTTCTCTTGATTGATGTTCTTGTTTTGGATAGTTTTTTGTACTTTGCTTGTCCCTTTATATCTGGAATGCTTGTTTAACCAATGTTTCTTTTTCTGAATTGAATAGCCTCTCACTTAATGCTTATAGATCAGATTTTACTTATTGCTTATAGTTCAGATTTATAATGCTTACTTTGTGGTTTCTTAGCAATCTTGAAGTTCCAAAATAGGAGTTCCATGAAGAAATTTGTCGTAAATGTTATATCACCATATTTCATGTAACATAAATTATTTCCTTGTCAAACACTGTCCTGTCCTGTATCTAGGCTCTGAGTGCAGTTATCACTGTATTCTTTGCAGCTTTTTTTTCTGATATACTTTTTCACTGTCAAACACCCCACTCCTCTTTCATAACCAGGAAAAAAATGCTTTTATGTTGTTCTGGCAACTTTTGTTGAATGCATTTTGCATGCTCTTCCCTACAATTCATGAAACTTATTAGCTAGTAGACTTTTCTGGTTTGTGTGGTGGAAGTAGCATCAGAGATGCTGTTGTTTGCAAAACCTTTTTAAGACTATATTTTGCACTTGCGGTCTTATTGTATGTTGCTGTTTGTTTCAATAATAAAACATTGGTTGCAGAATTATATATTCTGGTATTAGTGATGGATTTTAAATGGAGTAATATCTATTAGGTGTGATGTCTTATGCTGTATTTGTCTAAGAAAGTGATCATCTTTTTATTGCCCAAAATGAGCAGTCCTTTGCTTAGGCAGTGTAGGACCTAATGGATTGGGAGAGGTCTAAAATGTAGTTGGCCCTTCATTACTTGCAAACAGTTAAAACTAATCAAACAAGATTAGAAGTCAAAATCATCCCAATGGAACTGTGTTGGTGGCATGCAGTATTTCTGCATAACTTTGTGCTTCTATAGGGAAAGTGGTCTTTTGGCCATTATTTTTAAGTGTACATTTATAATTAATAAATTGAAATGAAATTGTCATGTTCTAGTTTCATGTTCCTTATCTTTGTTTTGGTCTTTCTAAAAGATAATGTTGCCAAATTTCTATTTCACATATCATAGTTCTTTGATTATGTTTTGGAAGTCCCACATGTAAGCTATGCTATTTTCACTGCATCTTTCTGCATTGGAATTGTATACCTTCATTATATCCAAGAAGAATTGGCATATCTTGGTTCTTTGGAATTTTCTTTTCAGTCTCACATGCAAGCACAAGCAATTATGTTATTTTCTTTTGCAAGAATTGTAACAGGGTTAGGTCATGTTAGATAGTTTGATGAATTTCCTTAACGCTGTTAAATTGATATTTGGGACTAGCAATGCATGATGAATATCATTGCAAGATGAATCTGACTCATTCAATATTGTCCTTCAGGTCACTGAGAATGGTAAACAAGAGCGCCACCTAGTTGCAACAGTGGGTAAATTCAGCGTGATATGGGATTTCCAGCAAGTGAAGAACAGTGCCCATGAATGCTACCATAATCAGCAAGGCCTCAAAAGTTGTTACTGTTACAAGATTGTGCTGAAAGATGAATCTATTGTGGAGAGTCGTTTCATGCATGACAAGTTTGCTGTCAGTGATTCGCCAGAAGCTCCATTAGTGGTGGCAACCCCAATGAAAGTTAGCTCGATTAGCCTCTCTGGGAAGAGATGATGTTCCTAGCCGTCTTTGTCAATATGTTTCAATTTTCATCTGGTTGATGCCTGCTCTTATCTGTCTCTGGCTCTCTTTTTTTCCCCTTTTCCCCCATCTCGCAGCAATGTTCTGGATTCTTTCTGTATTGACAACTGGTTCTTTTCTTTTCTTTTCTTTTCTTTTTATTATTTATTATTTAGTTTTTTTTTTTTTTTTTACTGATAAGCAAAACCCCTACCTTTAGTTATAGGCTGACGGCATTTGATCACTTCCAAGTTCCAAGTGCTTGTAAATTACCTTGTTGCTGACATATTTGGCGTTTGATTACTTCCAAGTTCCAAGTGCTTGTAAATTACCTTGTTGCTGACATATTTGGCGTTTGATTACTTCCAAGTTCCAAGTGCTTGTAAATTACGTTGTTTGAATTTAATATTGTGAATGAATGTTATTTTGCTTGAATATTTTTAGCAGGGACCTACCGAACTGGTCTGCATATCCTTTAAACAGTTGCGCTATACTCATATTGTCTGATGAAACCATCAGGAATGCACCAATCAATACTATTCCTATGTTCCACCCACCTCTAGCTGACCTTTACATCATGCCCCCAAGCCAACAAATCCTCAGGAGACTGTACCATGTCACTTATCCTATATTGTCACCAACCAATCGGTGGTAGAATTCTGTCCCTTAACTGTACCCAAACCTACTCCTTGATAAGAAGCCTTAGCTTCAAAAGTTGTTTCCATGTCCAACCAAGGGCCGTCTGTAGGCATCCTTACTTTCCACAAATTTCCACCTTCTAATAGGTTCCCTATGTACCCATTAAACCCAAGAACATTGATGTTTGCTACTAATGGCGCAAGGATATTTCCTCGAGGCTAGTTTGTTCCACACAAGCAGGTGCTTTAATTATGCCCAAACCTCCTTTGTATAGCGGCACACGCATGATTCCAAGATTCTAGAGCTATTGCTTTATGATTCCATTTCCCATTCCACACAAAATTCCTACGTGCTGGTATCAGGGCAGCTATAATGATATATCAACGGTGAGCCAAGGTACCTGATTGACAACAATATCTCACTAAAAACCCCTCCAAATTTCTATTCCACCTTTAGCCCCATATCATCAAAATCTTTCCTTATTTTTTATTTTTTCCTTAACCAATAATTTAAATAATTTAGTGATAATTTTTCTTTTATTGAAAGTAAAAGATCTCCAATTTGAGTTAAATAACATGCAAGTAGAATGAATTAAAAGATAAAAAAATAACCTCTCATTGTACAATTTAAGATAAAATGATAATTTTTATCTTTTTATTGAAGTTATAATAGACACTCAAAAACTAAAATTGTCTACCAGTTTTTAATCCATTAAAAAAAATACCATTCCCCCATTTCTACTTTAGTTATTCTAGTTTTTTCCTTCAATGAAACAAAGATTAATAATTAACAAAAAAAAAATGATACAGTTTAAACTATACTAGATTGCACAACTATAACCATTAAATGGGAATAGATTTATTAATATTGAAGATCCTTCTTTCATCCAATGGTTTTTATTTTATAATTTGATCAAATTATAAAATAAAAGACTCAATAGTTAACCGATAAAATTTTATATTCATTTTTAATTAATCACTACCCAGATAAATGTGCTTTTTTTTTTTTAATATACTAGGTAAAATAAGAACAAACCTATGTATTAAAAGTATTAAACAAGATCTAAAAGTAGAAAATGAACAACTAACTTTAAATATCTTGTTCATCTAAAAAAAAAATTAAATACCCTAAATAAGAAAGTAGACCGGAGGAAATACATTTTTTTTTTCTTTTACTTTGGTATTTTCATTCAAGGTATTTTTGGGTCAATTTTTATGTATCTCGAAACTAATCTCTCATTTGAATATTTTAAAGATGCACTCCCATATCAACTTAATATATTTAAGAAAATTGACTTTAAAAAAAAATATTGACAACAAATTTTAAAGCACTATAAAATAGCACTTATTTACACATAAATCTAACCTTCAAGCTTGGAGGAAATATATAATAAAGAAATTGAGTAAGAACAAATCACTACATTGATTTTAGCCTAATGGCCGACTTTACTTTTGTAATAAAGAAAAAATAGTGGCTAAATGTAGTAACTTTCATTGCCATACTAACTTTTTTGAAACTTTGTTTCTATAACAATTAGTAAAAATTACTTAATAATAAAGAACTCCAATTAATTTTTTGAAAAGAAATTAAAGTACTCTAAACATTCATAATTCATCTATATAAGGAAGTTAATAAATCATTAGCACTCAACACTCATCTAAATAAAGAAGTTAACAAATCAGTAGCACTCATGTGATTGGGTGGGGTTATTGTCACATATCTTTAACATAATTATTTATTATATCTTTATTTTATATTTTTTTTCAAAAATTTATATTTTTTGTTTATTAATAAATTAAAAGGTATAATAGTCAATTAAAATAAAAATGTGTAATATTAGTATTTAAGAATGTGACAATAACATTACCCTATGTGACTTTAAGTTTTTACTTTTTTAATAAAGTAAAAATTTATCTATTATGTGCCCTAAGGCTGCAATAAATACACTACTTTACAATTAATTTACATGAAAAATCACAAAAGTTAACCATTATTTGAACATCATTGTCACATGAAAAGTTTTAATTGACCAATTAAATAAATTAAAGACAATATTTAGATTTTTTATATAAATTAATTACCAAAAATGTAATAATTACACTCTTAATATATGCCCTAAGGGCATGGATAGAAAGACCATAAATTAAAGATTTAATTATTAATGATTTTTTTAACCTATGTCCTTATTGCTCATGTTAAAGTGTATTTATTTCACTTTATTATTCTTTTTTCCTAATGATGTTACTATACAAGATCTAGGAAATAACTTTTCTTTTTTCTCAAACTCCTCCTTACTTGACTTAAGATTCAAATTTAAGATTTGTAATTTGAAATCTCTTGACTCTACCAACTAATTTAGAAAAGGAAATTTTTTAACTTATGCCCTTAAAAGTGCATTTATTGCACCTTTTCACTATAAATTTACATGGAAAAAGAAAAAAAAGTTAATTTTAGTTTTGTTGCCCATCTAATTAAAAGATTCCATGGGTATTAATGTTGAAAATAAATTTTCCTTTAATAATTTTTTATATAAATTAATAGTAAAAAACGAAATAAATACACTATTAACATTTGCATTTATTGTATCCTTGGACAAAAGGAACAAGTTAGATAAACTTTTTTTCAATTAAAATTTTATAGGGTGTTGGTTAAAGGTGCATTTTTTATATTTTTTTATTATTAATTTATATAAAAAAATAAAATTTGATTTAAACTTGATCAATTGTTCAATTAAATTGTCTTATGTGACATTTAGTATTGAAAATAAAATTCATTTTTATAATTTTTTATATAAATTAATAGTGTAACCATATAACAAACGTACTCTTAACTTACATATCTTTAGAATTGTGTTAGA
>BPVZ01000017.1:1027225-1039301 GCA_020521535.1 Rubroshorea leprosula
TTTTGTTTCTAATTCTTTGAGCTAGCCTTATGTTTCAATGAATTTTGATCTAGCGCGGGCAACTTTGCACTCTTCCACATTCCAAAACACCAGCAGCATGAAGGGTTCACTGGAATGCACATCTGTTCTGCTAAATGTTTGTGTTTCTAAACTTCACCTACCTTACATCGATTCTTTTTTATTGAATTAAATTTCATGTAATAGCTATAAATTACTTGCAATACTGCAGACTTTTTCATCAATGATATATGTAATTGTTCAGTTACATGCAAAACGTCTACTGTTATTTTTGTTTCCATAGTCCACTTCTTGGGGAAACTTTTCGATCCTGATCATGCTTTCATGAGTGATCATCTTTTAATCTAGTTACTTGACTATTTGGTGATTTTTTTTTTTTTTTCTGTTTTGAGCTTTTGCAATAATTTCTAAACTTTATTTTGTGATATGTTTTGCCCATATTGTTAGTACCGCTGAAGAGCTCTGAAAATTTGGGTTCATCATTTGACTCAACCAGGATAAATTGTTTAAAACTGAGGCTAAGTCCTAGGCATGGACAGATAACCATGTTACAAGAGCTGTCCATCCAGTTTGCTGTAGAAAAAAAATTCACGAATAAAAAAATCAGTAGTCTAGTCATTGTCTAAATGGCAAGCTCATCAATTATGTTTCCACTAGTAACCCAGATCCTTGTTTGAGGTTTTACTTTGCATGGATCTGGAGACACGTATTTAGGGATATAAAGACATACTTTCAGAATGAAACCAACCTTGAGATTATCTAGCAATTAACTGAAGAAGTTACGTCATGAACAACATGCCTAAGAATGGTATAAAAGGATAGGAAGTCATCAAAGTGCAGAGCAATTAAGAATAAGCAAGGTTCTATAAATAGGAAGTTTTATTACTCCAGGTATTTCCCAATTTATTCCTTGGTTCCTGTAGCGTCATAACCCACAAATTATCTAGATTAGCTTTGAAACACAAGAACTTTGTAAGGTCTATGTTCCGTTTTTGAGTAGGAAATTATATCTTGGTGATCAATCAGTAATGGCGTGCTATAATTAAATTATTAAACCTTAATTACGGGAATACCCTTAAGAATGAGATGAGATTACTTGTAACATGTGGCTATAGGTGTTGCAGCCTGCAAGAGTATGATCAATGGAACGTTACTCGTAGATATCTTCTCTTTTTTCTTTGTTTTGGCTAGTTGTAATCATCATCATCATCCTTTTTTCCTCTGACTACTTTGAAGGTGGGAATCAGTTTTAAAGCAGGTCGCCTATTAAAAGTTAAAACATAGTTGAACCGATTTCGTTCACATTGCTAATTATTTTTGTAGAAAACATAGTAATATATCTTCTAGAATGTGAGAGTTAAAAGTGTAATTACAATGGGTATAGAATACAAACTTCATTAATTTATGTTCTAGTTTGCTGTCTAATATTTTATCAATGGAGCTTTTAGAGATATGGGGGGGTGGGTTGGGGTTTGTGCAACTTGTTTCTGGGATAAGAATTTGATGGTATAAATTGAAGCAGTACTGATGATATTGATGGTTTGATGTGAACCTAAGTACAGTTTCTGCAATAATTGTGCTTCACTATTGGAGATAGAGTCCAGTTGTAAAGAATCATGGAAAGAATTGCATGAAGTTTTTATTGTCATGGTGCTTTCAATATATAGCAGTTTTGATTGTTGTTTTTGGATAACTGGATTGCATAGTCGAATTGCATTTTCTAAGAAAAGAATCTGAGTATTAAAGCCATGTAGCATTATCCAAAAGAATAGTATGATTATTACTCCAATGACTGAGGTTTTGATACATGGTGTTTTTTTTAAGACTTTGTCCGATGTCTTAATTGGAATCAATGATTTGTGGAAGCAAATTTTTACTTGAGATAATTTCTTTAAGATTGATTTATTCTTCTTCTTTTTATCTGGATTTATTCTTTTTCTTTTCATGTGGTCCATTAACACTTATTCTGTGCTTCTCTGTTATGCAGTATTTTTTGTCCTGAACTGGTACATAATTGATAAGCATAATGCTGATGGTCACTAACCAAGATTCAACTGTTTTCCTGCATCCTGATTGTGTTATATGGGTAAGTTATTTTCAACCTCTAAAGCATTGAAATCTCTGTTGCTCTCCATGAACTGATGAACAAACTCTCTTGAATGTTCGGAACTTAGGTAAGATTTCCTTAAAGCTACTGCCTGCCTGCTGAAATGTTTCTTGTTGAACTTCTCTTTCCCAGTCCTCTTCAAATTGATATGCAACACCTGGATTGCATTCTTAGATAATGTTTGACTATTTCTATTTCCCAGACACTCTTGAATTGAAGAATAATTAACATAACAATATGGAATGTGATTCAGATTTGATCTTTTCAAGACCAGATTAATTGGAATAATCCAGATAAAGGCTATTGAAATGTGCAAGTGCTGTAGCATGTAGGGTACTCCTTAGTGCTTTGCCCTTTGGTTTTAGGCCATCCCCACAATGGTTCCCTCTCTTACAAGCTGATTATGCCCTAGAAAAATCTCACATGGTACCACCGGCAAAGGCACGGTGAATTCAAAAGCATGGAGGTAGGCTTCTTAAGGGTGTACCTAGTTCTGCAGGTCCCTCTTCAACAAGCATGTGACAAAAACCTTGTACCCTACACGGTGTTGCCTTCCAGCCAAGGGCACCTTTGTTTTTAACATCCTCCTATTAAACCTTAGACACGTGGCCCTTCTCCGGCCACTGCTATCGACTGCCACAGGATTCACTGGGGCATTAGAGATATCTCAGAGATGGCATTCGCTTCGTGGATGAAGAGGATAGGCTGCAATTTTTCCCATGGGGTCTCATATTTTTGGTACTTTAATGCTCTTATTTATTGCGTTCTGGAATGAAAGTAACAGAACATATCAATGGAGATGGGAACTTGGGAGAAAATAATTATCCCATTAATACTTTTTTTTTTTCATTTTTAATGGTTATAGCTACATACTCTAATGAAAGTCACACTTACTAGATCCAAAAATTAAATCATGATGACAATTGAGATACAGATTTCATAGAACCATGAGAGGTAAAAAAAGGGGTAGGCTCCGATTACGGAGCATTTTTAACGTGATTAAAGGCATCTTTCAGTTAAGCGTAACATCTTGTAGGGCAGTGGTGCTGGATAATTTCTGAAATCTAGTGGGTAGTCCTTGTCGAGGAACTGGGAATGGGCCATACTGAATCCCACTTTGAGAACCCACCACTTCCCACCTACAAGCAGAACAAAAAATCATCAAACACCAACAAAAGAGAGCATTGTCAAAATTATTTAGCGCTATAGAAACTAACAAAGATTTATGCTATAGAGAAGCACCAATGACAATGACCTTTCTTTGTGTAGAAAAATTGGTATATAGTTAATAGTGTACCTGAATTTGGTTACTAGATGGTGGATCAAAATGAGCATCTGTATCTTGGCAAGTTCATTGCCAGGGCAAGCATGGACGCCCTTGCCAAATGGCATGAAGGTATGTGGTTTCGGGGCTACCTGCATCCAACCACAACCAGAAACTTTTTTTTAGAAAAGGAGGAGCATTTTGTGAAATTCTCTATCCTTTCCTTTCTTTCTTTATTTATTTTTTGTATGTCGTATGTGCACGTGTGTGCTTGCGTGTGGAAAAGAAAGGGATTAACTTAACTAAATTCAAAGAGAAGTCTAAATAAACTTCTAGTACTAACTGAAACTACGTATATTTGGCTAACTGAAGCTATGTATAACCTTTTGCATACCTCAAACCTGGAAGGATCAAAACTCTGAGGATCAGGGAAGAATTCTGGATTGTGATGGATATTCCTGAAAAGTGGCATCACTTTCCAACCCTTTGGTATAAGGTATCCTGTGCATTCGTAGGGAAAAAATAAATTTTGATAATTAATTAAAACCACTTAAACTTAAATACCCTAAGGATAGAGAATATTCCAGTCCAAGTCCTTACCATTGTATTCCACATCAACTGTTGCTTCTCTGAATGTGAAAGATATGATGCTTGCCATCCTTAAGGTCTCCAGTACAACCTGAAAGATTTTCAATCAAATATGCCTTAGATGAGAAGTTTCTTATGGCAAACTACACATCTGTAAAAGGTACATACCCTATATGTAAGGGGCATATTCCTAGTCTGTGCCCATGTTAGGGGCATTTTTCCTCCATCATTTGCTTCATAGATTGCATTTTGCTCAGCCTGAAATGATTTGAACAGCCATAAGATCTTTTAACGTTTATGATCATGCATAAAGATTTCCTGAGGTTTTAATAGATGTAGTTCCTTGATTACCTTAACAGCTTCTAGAACACGCGGATTGTCGTAGAGGTATTTCAGTATCCAGGTTAGAGCACTAGCTGTTGTGTCCTGAGCAGCGAATAGTACTCCAATGATGTTATCAACAATTTGATCTTCTGTTAAAGTTTGCCCCCTTTCACCCTTTAAATTCAATAGATGACCCAAGAGATTTTTCTCCACCAGCCTTGTCTCCTTCCTCTCACAAATTATCTCACTCAGGATCCGATTTAGCCTTTTCCTTGCCTTTAGAGGAACCAGAAGTAATTAGATCAGGCTTAGCTTCTCTCAAAAGTTAGTGTATTTACAGATTCAAATAGAGAACATGGAAAATGATTCTTACTACGAGTGCTTTCTGGTATGCAGTGCCTGGAATGATTGTTGGAAAAGAATTGTAGCCTTTATCTACTATGGAGTAATTCTCCTCCAGCTTCTCTCTATAGCTGATATCCAAGTGACCAAAGATAGATAGAATACCAACATTGAAAGAAAACTGCAGGGGATCAGGAACACCCACATGTTAGAGAAAAAAATTATCCAAACAGAAAAGTAGAGTACCCAAGTGAGAAACCAATATTTTAGTGCCAGAATCAACAAAAACAAAAATCCCTATCAGACCTACACATTAAAAGTAAAGAATAAGACAATAGAATGAGAACCCCATTTGATTAAATAATTCAGATAATCCAAGAAGTCTTCAAGCAACATAAGGTTCACGTTATTAACATGCTTATTTTTATTGTCTTGTTGAAACAGACCTTCTTCGTCTCATCAAATGTGTTTGTGACTTGTGTGCGAGACCATGACTCCAAGGCAGACATGGCTATGGCTTCAATATCTGGAATCAGCTTCCGGATGCTGTCTGGGGATAAGGAGCTAAGAATCAGTTTCCTCAGGCAAGTGTGGTAGTTGCCTTGGTGAAAAAACAGTGCAGAAGAGCCGATCAACTTCTCTTTGCTTCTGGGATATGTTGGCTTGAAGAGATGACCATGAGTCACTAACACAAACCTTGCAGCCTCAGGACTAGTCAACATAACACAGGGACAACCCAGTACGTGGGTTTTGAATATATCTCCATATCTGAACAAGAAAACAAATCAGTGTCGTGTGCAGGAGAGCTTGGAAGGAAATTGAAATAAACGAAGAAATGATGAAAGATCAAACCTATTCTGTTTTGTTGCAAAAAAGATATTTGGGTCTTGAGAGTAAAGCTGGAGAGTCTCTCCTATGCATGGCCAACCCATTGAACCGGGAGGAAGTTTATAAGCTGCTGATCTTTTTACAAGTCCTCCCTTTTGCTTCCTCCTTATGAATGGATAGGAGAGAAGAGTGGAGAGGAAGAGAAATATGTATAATAAAATGGAAACAGTCTCCATGGAAATGCAGAAGCTCTTTCTCTACAATGAGATTATAAGCTTTGGTGCAGGAGTGATGGGGTGAAAGGAGTGGGTATATGGTGAAGCAATGCGTGATGGGAAGATGATATCAGTGTGGGAAAGTGAGGTATGGATGGGGTTTATATAGAGAAGAGGATAGAGAATGTAACGAAGGGATTTGTGCTGTGAATCAGGCATTGATTAAAAAATATCCAACGACCAACGTTAACATAATTTGACCCCTAGAAGTTACATTTAGCAACATGAAAGGAGAGGAGAAAGACTGACTCCTTGAAATTACATATGCCATGCCACGACATGACATATTTGGTGACCTCTTGATCTTGCACGGCACCAAATAACCTTGTTGTCTTCTTTGAATTGCTCTAGTCAAACCTAATTTACTGACCTGCAATTACCTTATTTTTCTACAGGGGGATAGGTATGTTCTTTCTCAATCTCTTCAGCTATAGAGATTCGAACATGAAACCTTTGATTTGAGAAACACAATATCATGACACACGGCAGACTTCCAAAGGTTTGCACCTCACACCTCTCAGTATTCTGATAGATCCTCATATCACCTTGTTAAATTCCCATGTGGAATTCTTTTATATAACTTGAAAGAGGAATTTTCTTCTATTCTAGTGAGGAGTTGCCGAGTTGAACTTAGGACTTAGAAATTGTCCGAGTTCTTAGGTTGAGACTTAGACCATTAAACGTAGCAAGCAAGTTCAAGTTCTAATTTGGAGTAAATAAAGAGTTGAAACTTGAAAAATGAACGTGAAGTGCTGAACATAATATAGTTCTTTCATTTTTCAGGAGCATCTGTATAGAAATTTAATTTGTTTGGCATGTATGCCGTTGGGCTCATGACCTTGTGCATATGGTTATAGAAAATTTTTTTTACACTTTTAAAAGATAAGGCTTAATTTAATAAATTATTTATTAATTATTAATCTTTTTTCAATTTAATTTAAGATCTTTATTTTCTTTCAAAATTATCTATTAATTTTTAAATTTATCTCAATTTATTTTAGTCAAACAAACCATATTAGTTTTGGTAATTAAATTCTACATTTTTAATTTTATGACATCACATAAACTATCATGTGGATAATAAAAGGAGGAAATTTTGTTTAAAAAACTTCTACCATATAAAGTAATCTGTTTAAAAAATTTCCACCATACGAAGCAGTTTTTTTAGAAACAATAAGAATTTTTCCTCCCATTTTCAAATTATATGATAGTTTATGCGGCAACTTATATGGTGTTATATAATAAAAAAATATAAAATTTTATTAATTCAGTTAATAAAATTATATTAGATTAGATAAAATTAAAATAAATTTAAAAGTTAATAGATAATTTTTTAAAAAAATAAAAAATTTTAAATTAAAATAAAAAAAGATTAACAATTAATAAATTATTTATTAAATTAAGCCAAAAAGACAAAGTGTAATTAAAGAATTACGCCCCAGGAGCAGGCAGTCAACATCTGCCTCCATGGATGTTCAGCAGGGCTGGGGTCGTGTGTTTGAGCCTCGGCCCATCCCCTTCCCCCCACCCTTGCTTCATAGAGAATTGAGAATAGTCGCAATTGCCCCTGTATATATATATATATATATATTTAAAAAGGTGTAAAGAGCTGCATCTTCAACCAGTGGAACTAGAATTTATCCAAATTTAGGTTAGGTTTTGTTTGGTTGGACTATTTTTAACAGTACATAATTGTAACTATTAGTTAGTAATTAATAGTTGGTAAATTATAATTATATTAATTAATAATTAATAAAATAATAAATATTAATTTAAAATGACAATAGGGCTGATGTTTCTCAATATCTCAACTTTTCATTTAAGAATAAAAATGCCAAATACACTCTCAATCTCTCCGAGGCTTCTTCTCTCTCTCTCTAAAGAACAACAACCAACCATAAGGCATTAACAGTACCCTTTTGCCGTATAAATACGAATGAATCATGGTCAGGAATGACTAATAGTTGTTTGAGTTAGTGGGATAAATAAAGGTATTTAAATTAGAAATAGCAATAATTATTAGACATTAAATTTTAATTGTTTCTTCCAAGTCTTGTTAACATCCCAATTTAATTTTTGAGGCTATCCTTGATTTCAAAAGACAAGTTATTTATTTACTTTTGTTTTTTTCTCTCTTTTCTAGAGTCCTCCTGCTTCTTACTAGAACCTTTCCAAAGATTCTTCGTTTTTTGGTGCTTGGAAACCATCCGGCATCTCGAGCATGGTGGAGACCTTCAGTGGTCTATTGGTTTCTTTTGTGGTCCCTTTTGGCAGTCTTTTTTTCTTTTTTTTTTCATTTCTCATTTTTTTGTTTTGTTGGTTCAGTTCAGCTTTGGGGGCCAAGAAGACAATGCAAAAGAAATTAGGGATTGATCACTACTAGTTTGGATCTTTTAGCCACAGCATCATGAAGATTGGGCTAATTTGTTTCAAAGAGTAGATTAAAGAATAGTATAATATTGGATCAAAGGAATATGTAAATATTAATTTATTCATAAGTTGTTCATGTGAATTGTCTATTATCTTTTTTTAATATTAATTTCACATTAAACTTAATTTATTTTTATTTTATATCTTTAATTGTGCTTAATATTTTATGTATAATCATAAATTTTTATTAATGAAATAAGAATGTTTTACTGTAGATGTGATGGGGTTTTGTTTGATTAATATGATTTTAACTTTTTTTTTTTTTGAACATGGAAAATTATGAGAGAAAAGAAAATTTTAAATAATTGATAAAAGTCAAACTCTGAACTAACTAAATCTAAATATTAAGGTTTGAGGTAAAATATTTGACAAAAAAAACCAATTCAGCTAACATGATTTTCACTATGTTAAAAAAGAAGACAACTTATTTATTTATTTAAAGTTTAATTGTCACATCATAACTATTTTTTTTAATTTTTTAATGATTTCTCTAAAAATTCAAAATTTTAGTTAAAAAAATGAAAACAAACTTTCAATCTAACTAAGCTATTACTCCTTCTTTTCTTTCTTTTTTTTTTTGCATTTGATTATAGGTTATACAAGAGGAAATAATATTCTCTTATTCCTAAATCTTTCCCATCAACTCAAGATTCAAACTTAGAATCTCTAATTTAGAGTTTAAAATTTTTAACTATTAAACAACTCCATTAGAGTTAACTAAACTATTACTCTTTCAATATGTCACAATACTAGCTTGGAATTATGTCTCTTTTATTTGTATCACATAATTAATGTGAGAAAACTACACCTCACCTAGCTATTGATGTAATCCAACATCTCCTTACAAGAGAGCATCTATTCCGTTTCTAGAATCCAAATTCTTTAACAAGCATGTTTAAGTTAACGAAAATGGAGGGAAAAGAAGGACAAAGATATCTTTTTGTTTCACTCAACCAAAAACACATAGGAACATGCTAAGTTGATAAGGGATAAGAGGAGTGCTATAAATTTTTTTTTTTCATTTAAGACTTTACACGTGATTGATTTATATGACATATATTTCTTTATTAGTGCTAAATTCAAATGATCCTAACTTTTTTTTTTTTTAATTTTGAATTGTATAATAAAAAATAATCTTCTCTAATTTCTTAACCCAATTCACTCAAATATCATATAAATTAAACTCAATTTTTTAAAAAAAAAAAGAGTTTGTCATTATACCATTTAAGTGATTGGCCAAATAATGCTAATTTTTAATAACAAATGATACATAAAAAATCTGTCATAAATTCTGTTAAAATAAAATGTAGCAAAAGGAGAGTGTAAAAAAGAGAGTCCACTCCTTTAAAAGTTGCGTGGAGAATCCTACCCCTAAAGGATGGTAAAACTAAAGTAAGGTATAAAAGTCATCATTTTTCTCATCTTTTGCTACTTGAATTTCAACATTCCCATGAAAGAAAGAAAATACCCACAACTTTCTGTGTGTGCCATTGCATTAATTTTCATATGAAAAATGATTAATTTATTATATAATTCAATACATCTGTAAATATCAATTAGTTAAGTTATCAAAATTTATATTTAAAAATATTCTTCTTAAATTTAAATTTTAAAAAATAATTTTTTAATAAATATATTATAAAATATATTAAATTAAATGATATATCAATTATTGTACTTTTCGTATTCCTCTTAACTATTACAGATATATCCGGCCTAGTATATTCCTTGTTTACCAAGCCACAAAATCTAAAAGCTTCTTATCATGAGTTATTTTAGTCGGTTGATTCCAACTTTATTACTACATGTTAACATATAAAAGCTACTTAAACTTTTGACTTGAAACCCATAAAGATGAACATGACTTTGGACGGAGGTAATGCCGGCGACTAATAGGTAGTTTCCGGTGTCAGTAGGTGATCTCAAGACATGAACAATTAATTTGTTTAGAGGAAAGATTATTACCTTCCTTGTCTTGTTTCGGACCAACTAGTTATGATTCAGTGTTGAATTTGGTCTTAGTTTTCTTCTTTGCTGGGAAATGGAGCAGTACATTTACTCTCAAACATAAAGGATGTTCAATAATTCAAGGAAGAAAAGATTTTTGAACGGTGTACCAAAGCCTAGCTAACCGAAAAATACAGTGTTTTTTTTCCTATTAATCATGAGTACAAAAGTAAAGTACAATTTATTTGGAATTTTTATATTCTTGATGTCTTAAATTTATTTATTCATCAATAGTTTCGTTTTTTTTTTTTTTCAGTAAAAGTTGCCATCTTTCAAAAGCAAAAAATTTAATAATAATAAATAATAAAATAAAATTTTAAATTAATAATATAATATAAATTATGTTATTTAAAATATTAAAAAATAAATTTTATATTTATTAATTAATTTTTTATTTTTTTAAATTTATAATATCAAATATATATCAATTAATTTAATAATATAATTTATATCATATCATTAATATTAAATTTTTATTTTTTTTATTATTACTATAAAAAAATAATATAAAGATTTGGGGTTATTTTCAAAAGCTACATTATAGCAAGAGCAGTGCTAGGGGCACTCGCTTCCTGCACTCTCCGGCAAACACTGCCCTTTTCATTGGGCCACGTTGTTTTAGTTGGCCAACACTGCAGTGCAGTCTTGGCCGGAGAGTGCAGAAAGCGAGTGCCCGTAGCACTGCTCTTATAGCAAAGAAGAATCCATGAACAGATTTTGACATTTTGACAATCCCAAATACTCCGGCTCCGGCAGATCTAGCTTCGCCGCAGACGTTCTTGTTTGCCTACACATCAGGGGCCCACATAGGGGACTCGGCCACGTGTTATGGCGGTGCATTACAGCTCACACATTCGAGCCCATTTTGATCCTTATGCATTAACCCGGGCCCATACTGTCAAGTCAGCGTATCACGTTAGTAGATTCGGGACCGACCCAAACATCGGGATGGACAAATACAGACGTGGAAGCTTCTCGAGTGTGGACCCACCGTCACATAAAAACTGTTAGACGTCAAAATCGGCGGAGAACATCATCAGGTGGTGGAAGTCACGATCAGGGCAGGCTGGAAGGGGAATACGTGTCGTCAATCTGGTGGAATTGGTCGAGAGAGTTCTGAGATAGCACGAGTAGCGGACCATTCCGGATCAGAGTTGGCCGTCTGGTCGACATCTTGGTGAATGAATGACAAGAAGGAGCTTTCCTAAAGGAGAAAATGAAATGACTTATTCTCTTATGTCCCAATCTTTCTTTTTCCCCCATAAATTAAGGTTTGCGTAAATTACTAACCTTTTTTTTTTTTTTTTTGTAACTTTGTAATTTGAGTGGAAAGATTTTTTTTTTTTCGATCTTTTGCGTGAAAAAATTTTAATTTTTGTGAAATAAAATTTTAAATTTAAGTAACAATAATGTTCAAAAAAAAAAAATTTAAGTAACAAGAAAAAAACACTTAACAAACTTCTTTTTGTAATATCAATATAACTTAATATTAGATTATTTAAAATTTAATATAATTATTTTTTTTGACAAAAATAATAATTAAGAGATTAATTTTATTAAATGTTAATAACTGAAGATTTAATTCTCAAATCTGATACATATTTCACCTCTTTCAATGAGACGCATGACTTATCAAGCAGTTGCTGGGTGGAGTTCAATATAATTATTAAATCAGATGAATTTGTATCAAAACAAGTTACTTAAATTATGTTAAACGAGTGCTAGGAGCACTCTTCCTTCGACAACCGCTCATCTTTTTAGCCACGTAACTGAATTTTAAAAATCAAAAGATTTTAAAATAAAATTTATTTATTATTATTTTTTATAATTTTACATGTTATTTAAATAAATAAATATTTTTATTTATTTAAATTTATAATATTAAATATATTT
>BPVZ01000017.1:1047262-1058063 GCA_020521535.1 Rubroshorea leprosula
AAAACCTGCAAAAAAAAAAAAAAAAGATTTCGAAAGGTAAAAGGAGTTAAAGGGAAAAGGTAAAGTAATGTAAAAACAATGAAAGAGGATGAAGAAAGGTACCTAGAAAGGAAAAAGCCCAAGAATTAGAATGGTAGAGTTTAGGGAGAAGGGAAGATGAAGAAAGTTAAGAAGGGAAAAGACAATGAAAGATTTAGAAAGGTAGAAGAAAAGAGACACTACAAACAAAATGCCTTAGACTTACAGAAGTCTATACCAATGGACAAAAAATCTATCTGTATAAATCATATATACCAACGAAAAACTTAAGCTGTTAGTATACATAGGTCCATACCAACAGAAAAATATATTCATTAGTATAGGTTTGGCTTATACAAATGATTTAGTAATTATCCATCTGTATATAGTATATCTATTCCAATGGCAATTATTATGTGTTTGTATAAATATATCTCTATAGATGGATTAGTGTTCTATTTGTATAATTCTTATTTCTTAAACACTTTATTTTTTCTTTTTAATTTCAACCTGCTTTATTTTGGCGTCCCATCATAGATTCCCCAATTTCCCTCCCTAATTTTCAAGCTTCCCTCCCTAATTTTTGAGTTTCCCTCCCCGGTAGATTAGACATAAGTAATGTTGACAAGCATCAACTTTCTAATTTTCGAGCTTCAGTTCTGCTAAAACCCATACTCCCATCCACATATTCCCCATTTTCCCTCCCTAATTTCTGAGCTTCCTTCCCCACAGATCTCCAAAATTTGTAATTGATTTTGTTAAAACTCAAAAACCCATTTGAACCCAACTGCAAAAGTTGTTTCCTCCACTCTAATCCATCAATGACAGAGGGTTTCTCGTAGCTGACCGCAGCCCCACTTGCTTTCTACTCTTTGTTTCTATACAATTCCATTAGGCTGCGCATGCTCACCTTTGCTATTACTGGTTTCATTTTTGTTTTCCAATTGTTTGGTTTTTGAGAAAAAGCGAGGATTCTACTTGATTTTCAAGTCTCAAAGTTACATATGTGGGAAATAAATACTTAGATTGAATTTGAAATGTCTATAGTCCAAAATGACTTGTGTTGAAATTGTTTAAGTGGTTTGTTTGATTGCTTAGAAGTAGTTGAAAGATAATGTTGAGCTTCCTGATTATTGATTTGCTTGCTTTTTCTAGTATGGTGCATCTTGGCTTAAGTGTGAATGATTGTTCTATTCAGAATTAGGATTAAACTTATATATACTTTCTATAGTGCACTTGTTACACTAATTTTGTGATTGTCAAGTTGTTATTAAAATGGTTGGCATGGACTTACACTGGTTAACATATGTATACTACTTGGTGATGATGAAATCAGATTTAAGAAGGAAGAAGCCAAATAATACATGTCATTTATGGTGCTTGAGTAGTACTCCAAGTCTCCAACTAGGGGATAATGATACTGTCATGGAATGAAAAGTTCTCTAGAATAAGTTACTATTGTAAATTTGACAAAATTTTATGATTTAGGCTAATGATGTTCTCTACTCTTATTAATCTTCCATCAAGTAATGGTTTTATTCCACATTAGTCTAGTTTGGGATTGGAGGCCCTAACATTCAAGTTGACTTCATGATTGCTAATCAATTAGGAAGGTAGGATGCCTTGACATAGTTTCAATGTTCTGGTTTTTTTTTTTGTTTCCCTTTTTGTTGTTCATGACTACGTTTGGGGCAACAAGCAATGAAATAGCAAGTATTAAGTGTTAGTGTTGGCAATGCTAGTAACAACAAAATCATATACCTTCTAGATTCCCACAAAAGTCATTCTTGTGGTCATGACCTATGAACACAACCTTCACATCTCCCATAGAGACAAAGGTTTGTAAGACCCCTGAGTTCACTAACGATCAAGCCATAGCCTCCTGAAACTCGCCTACTATTTTTTAGTAATATAGCTGCACCACTTCTTGGATTGGAAGATGGAAAAAGGCTAGAGCTAGGGGTGAAGCCCCAATTGTGTAATCGATATCTTGATTTTTGCTTTGAAAATGGGATACTTGCAAAAGGTTAATGAATCTAAATCTACAAAACCTTATTTTAGTTAATCATGAGACTATCAGAAGACATGGAGAAGTTTGAGATAAACAATTAAACTTGGATGTGTCTAGATGTGTTATCAGAAAATGAGAGATCAACTTTTCTTTTTTCTTTTCTTTATTTTTTTCTATTTCCTTTTCTTTATTTTTTTCTACGTTGGAAATGCATTTTGACACTACCCTTATTATAGCTAGAAAACAAATTATTGTCCTTTGATCCCTTATTTGCAATTTTTGTTTTTCAAAATATTACAAAGTAAATTTTAGTTCTTTTATCATTTTTCTAGACAAGTTTAGAATTTTTAGTTGGTGGTTAACTCCAGAGTCCTGGCTTCCTACTATTAGTTTCCAGATTTGTTGAGGATCTTGTTAAAGACAGTACTTGGGAGTAGCCTTTGGTTTTATTGAGAAAAGAAGAAGGTTAGTCAATACCTAATGCACTTGTAATTTTATTGATTTTTGCTGATTTGTTCCTAATTCAAATGTAGTTTAATTTTGTTGGTAATTGCTTCTTGTTTTTCTTTCTTTCTTTATGATTGTAGTTTGTTTCTTTAATGCTATTGATCTAGTGTCTTTTGTTGGTTGGTCCTTTTGCTATGCAACCATATAGTGGTTGTATTTTGCTTGGTTGAATAATAATTTGAATTTAAGCCATGTATCTTTGATTAGCAGCTATTACTATTTAACTGATTCTTAGACAGTTCCAACCCAAAATACAATTTTAGCTTAAGAATAGATTAAGGAGCAATTTATTAATGCTAGTCAACCTCGTTGGTTCTCTTGTTTTAAATTTTCAACTCAATTAGGCAATGGTGTAACCTCCCCTTACTCTAAATTTTCTATTGCCAAAAAAAGAGAGAGTATAGAAAATGTTTAGATTTTGTCAAAATTTTGAAGTTATGTTGTTGCATTAG
The DNA here is from genome assembly GCA_020521535.1 of Rubroshorea leprosula. NCBI lineage: Eukaryota > Viridiplantae > Streptophyta > Magnoliopsida > Malvales > Dipterocarpaceae > Rubroshorea > Rubroshorea leprosula. The sequence continues at coordinate 1,050,251 of BPVZ01000017.1, forward strand.
TTACATATCAAGTTTCACTTCACATATAAGGTTGTCAAACTAAAATCTTAGTTAAAGTTCAAACTTTACATATATAAATAAGCATGCAACATACAAAGTTTTTCCTTTTCATGTTGGCAGTTCTCAACTTCAATTTTCAGTGTTGAAACACTGTAGGTTGCTGGCGTTGCTTCTAGCTAGTTCTATTTGTTGGTTTCTTTGTGGTAACTCCTATTTGAGTTGACCAAAATATGAAATTAAAAAAAAAAAAAAGCAAAAAAATAAAAACGTTTTAAGGATTTCTTTCAAGTTCATTGTGCTAGCACTACCAAAAAGTGTTAAAATATTGCTTTCAAAAGTCAAAGCACTCTTATCTTATAATTTATTGCTCCTTCCTTTCTGCCTTTTTATTAGATTTAATATTGATGAATCTCACCATTATTTTACTCTCTAATGGCATTCACATTTTTGTTCTTAGCTAAATTTGATTGGATTATGGATAGACTTAGTATGTTTGCTGCCTTTCACAACTATCTGCAGAATATAATTATTTATTTAGATAAAAAAAGGTAAGAAAAGGATATAGAAAAATATAATTCTCCTTCACTTCCTTTCTCTTTATTTCTCAACTAAATATAAATAAATTTGAGCTTATTTTAATAATTCATAAAAACAATCAAATTTCTAGGATTAAAAAAAGCTAAAGAAAAAAAAGGCCATTGAGATATTAATTCATAATGATTTTTGCCAAGATTTGTATGCAAGATTTGTTGGGGGTGTCCATGGCTGCGATGTGAATTTTGTTGATCTCAAAATGATGATGAAAATTGTGAAACAAGAAGGCACGGTTAAGGAGCACATTGAGATAATTGATTTTTGGGTTAGTATGACATATTCGTTGGTATTAAGAAGTGAGGTGTTGAATTTGTTTCTCAACAGTTGAAAGATGATCTTAGAAATCTGGTGGTTTTAAAATGCACTCAAACACTTCAATTTGCTTATATGTTGGCTAAATTTGAAGAGTTTTCCCTTAAGTACTCCATGCATAGCTTAAGAAAGAAAAAGAGGAAATTGAGAAAGTGATGAAAACAAACCATAGATGCTTCAATTGATGTTCAATTGAAGCATATGACGTTATACATATAACTTTGTCCAATTACTTTTTACTTTTTTCTCTTCAATCACAATTGAAATTGACTTAAACATTACATTTAGATTTTTTGATTCAATGATTATATTTCTCATCATAAAGTATACTCCCAGACCTAGATCTAAGGTTTGAATCTTCATTCTCCTAAAGTTGTAATCCATTCACAAAAAAAAAAAAAAAAAAACCCTAAAAATTGAGAATTAGATTGAAATTGTAAAATAAATTTAGCTATTAAATTAGATGTTATTCCATAAATTGAAGTGTTCAAAAAAAATTCCATATAAATAAATGGACAACACTAGCAGTATAAAAGGATACTGATATAGATGGTAAAGATATAAATAATTTTTTATACAATTTTTATGTATTATTAAATTAATAATTACACTCAATATAACAAATTTTAAATAAATAAATAAATAAATTATTTAAATAAAATATAATTATACAAAAATATTATCTCTTATATTTTTCACAAAAGAAATAGACAAGAGTCTCTAAATTGTCAAACCGCGTGAATAGCAGGAAAGCACACGGATTACTAATGTGGCGGAAAAAAGTTTTGAAATCCCACGCAAGCACGGCCTCTATTTTGTCCATTTATTTTTCCTTTTTGCCTATTTCACGATCCACACCACACCAAATCAGATTTGTCTATTTCCTCTCTTTCTCACTTGCTCACTCGCGTCTCCTTGTCTTCTAAAAACCCTAACTCTCAGGTAACTTGCTACAGCAACTCAATCATGTTTGCATCATTCCGACTAATCTTTAAATGATTCTCATAGATTTTGACTGTTTTTCCTGCAAGATTCGCCATGAAAGGTGCTAGATCGAAGGCTAATTCAAAGAAAACTGACAGCAAGTGAGTTTTATTCCTTACTTTGCTTTGTTGTAACTTATGAGTCAATATTTTTTTTGATATCATAACGATTGGGTTCTAACTTCTAAAACTGTCGTAGATTTAAGTGTTAGCCTCTTCTATTTACCGATGTGTTTTTTTTTTTTTTTTGGAATTTTTTTTTTGTTAGGTTGAAGATCAATAGTGCAGCAGCTGGAAAAAAAAACTAAGAAGGCTACGAAAGATCCAAACAAGCCAAAGAGGCTTGCCAGTGCTTTCTTTGTCTTCATGTATGAGTGGTTCATGTTCTAATGGCAATTACATAATGGAATTACATATGGGTAGAAAACTCGCTAGAAATGTTCAAGGATTCAAAATTCCGTGGAGGAATTTCTGCAACAATGCAGTTGCCAAACCATATAGCACAAACAACGGCCAACCTTCCACTGTAATATTCTTTCACCTTTTATGCACTTCTTATTCTTAATTCATTACTTTTGATTTTTGTTTTATTTTACTTAAATTTGTTTTTGGGGACTCATAATCTTGTGAAGTGGAGTAGTTGATTTAGTTGATTTGTTCTAACATTGCAAGAGACTAGTGATCAACAATTTGTTTTTGGGGACTTTGTTTTACCTGATGAAAATAGAGTAAAACAGAGTAAAATAGACAAGACTTCAGGAAACAATATGTGAAGACCATCCTAACAAACCAATAAAAGGTTTAAGTTAATTTTGATTAGGAGCATTAGTGAGTGATTAGCTTATAAGTACTTTACAAGTTATAAAAGTTAAACTTGACTTAAGTTCGACTTACTTTGTAAATTAGTCAAACTTGAACTCAGGAGTAAAAAACAAAAAATAAAGAAATAAATTTGGAAAATAATACAATTTTCTCTTCATTATAACAAAATTGACAAATGGTATTTGTCAATATAGAAAAAAATAAGTGCAGAGAAAATTATAAATAAAAATAAAATAAAATAAAATTGAATTATCAATTGTAAAAAAAAAAAAGAAAAAGAAAAAAGAAGAAGATTTATACTGATGGCAAAAGTTGTCCGTATAAATCTTTGGCCTATAGGTGTACACAGATGGAAGTTTGAGTTTTTGCTAATGAAATTACCTGTCTGTAAATATAAGGGTCTACACAGACGGAAAAATTCTTAAGATTTCTTAGGGTCTATACCAACGGACAAGTCTTCCATTGGAATAGATCTTAAAAGTGTACACAGATGGAAGTTTGAGTTTTTGCTAATGAAATTACCTGTCTGTAAATATAAGGTCTACACAGACGAAAAAATTCTTAAGATTTCTTAGGGTCTATACCAACGAACAAGTCTTCCATTGAAATAGATCTTAAAGGTATATACTATCGGATAAAATCTGCCATCGAATTATATCCAAGGGTCTATACAGACGAATTAGGTGTTGGTATACACTCTATATTGACAAGGTTTCTACTGACTGAAAGTTAGTTCGTCGGAATAGTCCCTAGGGGTTTATACCAATGGAAAATGGGTCTATATAGATGGAAACTTCCGTCAGTATAGATACATCTCTTTGTAGTGAGAAAAAATGAAGCAAGATAGAAGAGAAAAATGGGGTGTGCACATTTGCAAGATAGGGAAGGAGGATGGGAAATTTAGGAGAAGATGAGATGAGAAGATGTTTGAAGGTTCTATTTCTGCCTCTATATATATATATAAAATATAATCGGTAACATTTTTGTCGATTATATTACAGAGTATTTGTCAGTTATATTTTGAATTTGTTACATTGCAAAATTCATTTTTTTTAGCTAGGCGAGATGGGATACATGTATAATCAACAACCATTATTGGTTGTTAGTTATGTAGGTATAATCGACAACTAATAATGGCTATTAATTATGTCAAAATTTTGTAGATATATATGTTAATATTTAACCTTCTACTACTAACATCTATAAAAATATTATCTATCTTGTAAATCATAAATTTGATAATAAAAATTTAACACTATAAAATATGAGATTATTTTTAGTTAATATTATATATTTTGATTATATTACCAATTCTAATACTACACATTTATAGTTAGTTTAGTCATTATAAATACACAAAATATATATTAAAAGTATCTATAAATACATTTCCAAATGAACATGGACATGAACATAGATAGTAAAAATATCAAATATCAAATATCAATATCTCTAACTATGGGGTGATATGTGGTCAAAAGAGTCAAATTCAGATCCTTTAAAAGAATGACCACTAATTTGGGGTAGCACAAAGCCTATAGATGAATACTTCTAAATGAGTAAATAAATATACTCTTGAAACCTCTTATTTTTAAATTAGTATAACATAATTGTCAAAAAACATTCTATCAATTATATTCTTATTTAATTAATATTTATAATTGACACTCAAAAAGTTGTTGATTATACTTATATAATCAACAGAAATTCTGTTGATTATAATTTTTGTTGATTATATGATAAAAAAATCTATAGAATTGATACTTATCATAATCAATAGAGTTTTTGTTGATTATATGAGTATAATCAACAACTTTTTGGCTATCAATTATATTTATGGAAATTAAATGTTAATTTCTAGTAATGGAAGAAGAAGGAGGGAAGAGGATGAAGAAAGCTTTGAGAGAAAGGATGGGGTGCAGGGATGAGAGAGAAGAAGGGAACAAGAAGATGAAGTATATAATTTATAAAATATGTGCATCTTTTATTTGTCCATGTAAAATTAAAAAAGCCATGTAGAAAGGAAAAAATGCCACCTCCTCACCTTCTACATGTTCTCTTTTCTACATCATTATTTAAAAAAAAAAAACGTGTGATTTTTTTGGCAATTTAAGACATGCCACCTGCCTCTATCGTTGACAAAAGGATGGGATTGGTACCAAAAATTAAAGTTCAAGGATATTTTTAGTACTTCTTAAAGTTTAATGATAGATTTGGTACAAATTTGAAAGTTGAGAGATTAAATTAGTATTTTAACCAAAAACTTACATTATGGCATACCACTCTTCAGAAAGGAAAATGATTAGTGCATTCTTTGATTTTACATACCTTTCGACACTTACTCAATTTAACTATTAAAATATAATTTGTGAACAGTTGATTCAGTCGGTCTAGCATGATATATGCATGGCTACATCTTTAAATTTGTCTAATTTAATTTCATATCAAAAAATAATAATTTTTTATGAATGTGTTATATAGTATATTAAATTAAAGGATATACCAATCAATGTCAATGAAGTTATGTTGGTTCAATGCACTCTAAAAGGGTGGTAAATTCGAGTCTTCAAAAATTTTCTCCTTTTACAACCACAACTTGAAACTTAAAGAGTGAAGGGAAGAAGGGGCTTGCATAAAGATTTGACACCTAATTCTCTACCTTGACATCATTCTCCAAGGATTTCCTTCACATTCTCCAAGGATTTCCTTCACATTCTCCAAGGATTTCCTTCACATTCTCCACTAGATATCAAAAATAGATTAAAGGAGCTATCCAATCCTTTTACAAAAAAGGTAGGTTTCACTAAATCTTAGCCCTTCTCAATCTAACCCAATAGACCTTTTGCAATCACTCTTGAAGGAATAGATTACACCCCCTAAGATATAACTTATAGAATATAGGATGAGAATTATAAGACAATCACTCAATGATTACATATACAAGTGAAAGTACAAGAAAATTGAATATTTGCAAGATTTAGCTCAAGTGGGTTGTTGGAATTCTTTAATGAAGTGTTTAAGAAGCTCTTCAATACTCCTACCAACCCTTTTTATCTTGCTCTGGTCAAAATTAGCCTTTTGGGACTGGTGGAATGCATTAAATGCTCAACTAGTGCGTTAGATTCAAAAAACTAGTTGTTACTATATAATAAAAAGTCAACTCTAGAATTTAAGAGTCAAATCTATAAAGTCTAGAGTTGACCCTTCATTTTGAGAGTCAATTCTCTAAGAAACTCTAGGACTTAGTCAATTTTTTCACCTTTAGGCCAAGAGTTGAATATTGGAAGTCAAATATTGACCTTCAAGAGTCCATTATTTAAATGGAGATTCTTTAAATGGAGAGTTGAATTTGCCTTGCACCTTAAATCTTCCTGAACTCCATGGAATTAGGAGTTGACTTTTTCAGCTCTGAGAGTAAAATTTGTAGGGTCCAAGAGTCAAATATAGCTCCTAATATTCAACTCTTTCTTGGGTTGAATCCTTTCTTCTAATTTTGCTCCAAAGTTGAATTTACGAGCAAGAATCAAATGTTCTTGTTTCAAGAGTCGAATATAAAGTCCTGCATTCGACTTTTTAGCCTAGTTTTGTAGTTTTTCAATTTTTTCCTTCAAGCACTTTGGGATTTTTTTAATTGCACACCTAAGCTCAATTTCATTACGTACTTAAGGGAGTTTTGTTATTATCAAAATCACTTGGAGTTCAACAAGTTATAAATATAAGAAAAGCAACACAAAGATATAATCAAAATATATGAAAAATAAGAGTTGAAACACAAAACCTAACAACATTGGTGTAGGCAGGTGGTAAGAATTTAACATACAAGGTTGAAAATTATAAGCAACACGAACAAGCAACTTTATGTACCTTAATTTATTATTATTATTATTATGTATTATGATCAAGGGATCCTTGGGCAAATTTTCATGTACCTCGAGGCTTCTTTTTTTTTTTTTTTATCAATAAAACCAATATATTATTAAAGAGTATAAGGAATACTCTACCATAAAAGTATATAGTTACGAACAAAGCCTTAAGGTAGCAACTTTACTAGTCAATGAATTAGTAAAATGCCATTCAATAAAACTAAAAAATAAAAACCAATTCATGCTTCTGTTTTTTTTTTTTTTTTTTTTTTTTTTTTTTTTGTAGCAACTTTACATATGTACCTTGAGATTAATTTTTCTTTAAGCGATTTAAGAGCACATCCCCCATATTGATATGATGAATTCAAGGAAATTAATTTCCTTAAATGTTACTCGCAAGACTTAAACCATGAATTTGACTTATAAGATAATATTTATTTATCAATGAATTGAATCTTAAGATTTTTGTATCTTTAATAATTGACAAAGTATTTTCATAGAAAAAGTATCTAAAAAATGCATATCCATAGAAAGAAATATGGTTCATAATGTGTTTTTAAACATTATGTGCTTCCTAAATTGTCACCTCGATTTTAAAATTAAAAATAACTAGAAGTTTAAATAAGGTGTCTCCATGGCTGAAATAGATACCTAGCTGTATATTTTGAATATGGAGAAATTGTCAGAGTACAGAAGAATTTCTAGTATTTTTATATAAAAGTCAGACACGAAATCTGATTTAGGTCAATTAAGGATGCCATGACCAATTGAAGGCAAAGCCATTAAAAATTTTGAAGTCGGACGTATTCTTATTTAAAAATGTAAATAATATTCTAATATTAAATAATTATATATATATATATATTAATTTACATATTTTATTTAGTAAAAGAAGTCGAAATATCCCAAGAATTCTCACTTTAGTGAGTGTATCCTAAAGCACACTTTACATTAATTATTTCAAGACAACTCAACAATTTGAACACGAAGCTTCATATCTAAGATTTAAAGTCAGATATTTGGATGAACAAATGGAGATATAAATGCAAAAGGGGAAGTTCATTCCTTATAATATATAACCCACCATGAGACAAAAGGAAAGAATCAAGAGAAAAAGAAACACAGAGCAGATCAACTGGGTTTGTGACACGTTTCTACTTGCGTGTTATTGATCACGATCAGGGGTAGGTCATCATTACTTTTGAAAAGATGAACGAGGAATAATTTTTTTATACAAAT
>BPVZ01000017.1:1200258-1210288 GCA_020521535.1 Rubroshorea leprosula
TTTATAGTTTTTCTAATAACATCCAATCTAACAAAATTTGCTAGAGCTCTGGACGAACAAAAGAGTGGTCGGAGTTCAGACACCCAGATTACAGAAAACAGGTAATTAAGAATTGAGTTTATCATCTACTAGGATTTATTACTACATAGCTTTTGTTTATAGTTTTTCTAATAACATCCAATCTAACAAAATTTGCTAGAGATGAGCCGCACAAGAGGGCTGCTCAGAGTTCAGATCCCAAGGGAGACAACTGGTAATTAAGAATCGATATATTTTTATCATTTACTAAGATTAATTTTATTGCATAGCTTAGGTTTTTTTTTTTTTTTTTTGATGAATACTGATGGTTTGAACTATTTCTCTCCCTTAGCTGGAAGAAAGCTTTGCAGTACTTTTTAAGTAGGATCACCATTTTTGAAAGGTAATTAAGATTTATTTTACTACATGGCTTATCGTTTGTTTTCTTTTTTGATGAATGCTTATGGTTTGTTTTCACTATTTCTCTCCCCTTTTATTTTTGATCGTTACATTTCTCTCCCTTAGGTTGAGGAATGCTGGTCAGGACTTTTTACATGGCTTTCCCAATCTTAGAAGGTAATTAATTAAGAATATTAATTAATTTAATCAGCTCCGATAATAAAACTGTTTACATAATGATGGTTCTAATAAACTCAAACTGATAACAAATTAAAGGACCAGAAAGGGAGAGGATGGAAAGGCTGTTGCTTCTCAGGTTTCAGATACGGGGTAAGATTTTTAATTTACGTTTTTTTTTTTTTTTTTTAATCTCCATTAATTAATTAATCGACTAGGTCTGGGGGTGACGGAGAGATTACCAAAGACGCCATCTCAAGCTTCTTCAAAAGTGGCGAAAATTTGCCTTTCGAGCCCAGTACTGCGCGGATAAACGATGAAGTTGACATGTTGTTTCAACTTATAGACGGAAATGCTGCTGGAGGATCAGACCCCAAAGTCATCACAAAAATGAATTTGGAGAAGTGGATAGTGAGTTACATACATATATGCACACACACCTTCTTGGGGAACCAAGGTTGCCTTATGGGGCACAGCTCCTTAAATTTTTGTAAAAAGTTTAGCTTGGTTCCTTTTTTTTATTTTTCATTTTCATCCTTCCTTATTTCATGTTGTTTTAATCATTTTTTATTATTTGTGTTGTTGAAAATTACTTTTAATGATAAAAGAGAAAGACAGAGAAAATAAAGATAATATAAAATATGAGAAAAAGTAAAAATTGTTGAATAAAAATTATTTATTGTCATTTTTTTTATAAATTATCTATTCATTAATATAGTTACTTCCTCTTCTTTTTCTTGTAGTATAAAATTTTCTACTTAGTATACGTTTATCTTTTAATTAATGATGTTTATATTACATTATTAACTATTACTTTCTTTAGTCCATTTTAGTTGTCCTAGACTCTCAATTTTATGTAAATTAACTTGACTATTTTATGTAGTAAATAAGTGACAATTGAAAAAAAGTTTGATTTAAGTGAAAATATTTAACAAGAATTACATATAAAAAGAAAAAAAAATTAATTATTATTTATTTAATATATAAAATTATCTAAATAAATTTTATGCAAAAATCAAATTAAAACAGTTAAATTAGACAAGAGGGAGCATTAGTTTATCACTAAAGAAATTTTATTTAAAATATTATTTTTTACTTTTCAAATTGACATACAAAGTCATTGTTTTTTTGTTGAAATTTTATTTTACTCCCCCTAAAAGTATTTTCTGGGTTATTGCCACTATATATGTATGTGTGTGTGTAAACACTTGTGGATACACTAGTTATTAATTTGTGGGCACGAATTTGAGTGTAGAGTGTATTTGTTTTGTAGGAAGCTGCTTATGAGGAATGCAAGTCGCTAGAATCTTCTTTACATGATACCAGGAGAAAAATGGCAGACTTGAACACGCTTTTTAAAGGGATAGTCATTGTTCTGATCGTTATTCTGTGGTTACTTATGATGAAAGTTTTATCGACCCAAGCAGTTGCCTTGATTTTATCCCAACTTTTTGTTCTGGCATTCGTGTTTGGTGACACTTGCAAGAAAATATTTGAAGGCATTATATTTGTGTTTGTTATACACCCATTTGATGTTAACGATCGTTGTCTCATAGAAGATCGACAAGAGGAGGTGAGTCTCTTATCATCACACACACATATATTATAAAACTGTCATGCATGGTTTGCAAGTGTAATACAATACCATGATATATATATATATATATATATATCACCTTGCATGCTTGACATAATTGAAGTTTCCCAGATGGTTGTGAAAGAGATCAATATTCAAACGACGGTCTTTTCAAGGGTGTGTGCTGTTGATAGTGAGGTTCTTGAGGCGAAAATTGTTTATCCAAATTCAGTTTTAGCTACCAAATCCATTTGCAGTTTTCACAGCAGTCGGCGTGATGATGAGGACCATATAGAATTTGTTGTTGATGCTTGGCCATGCAAAAACAAAGTTGAACAGCTGGAGAAAGAAATAAAAATGTAAGTCTGTTTGTCATCCCTTTCATATTTTTTATAAGCACATTAAGAGCTAGCTGCCTGTGATTAATTGCAGAGGGTTAGTTTCAATCACAATCTTAACTTTAAATTAAAATCAAGATTTTTATGTTAGTGGCTACTAATTCTGTCTAGCTATATATTGTAATATATAAAGAAAGAATATATTTCTAGTCTCTGTTTTTGACAGTCTCTTTTGGAAAATTTTCCTATAATTGACCCATGTAGCAAATAAATGCAAAGGTTAGTGATCATTGTTAGTGATATATATATGCTATGCGTTATATGACTCAATCGCATATATTTATAAATTGTGTGATATGACTTCCCTCTAAAAATTCAGGTATGCAGAGGAACGTTCATGGAAAATAAAAAACTTCAGCATACTTGCTAATGGCTTTGACGATGGAGACAAGATAAAAATGGGTGTCTACCTTACTTACGAGCACAATGAGGACGATAATGAAAGAAGAAAGAGGAAATCTGGAATAATCTTGTTCCTGAAGCAAAATCTTAAAGATACACTTACATTAGATGGTAAGACTGAAAATGCCCAATTTGTTGAAGCAAAAACTTGAAGAATTGGGTATCTTCTAAATAATCCAAGAAGATTAATGTTGAATCTGCAGCAGCAGCAATTCCACCTGCTGATGTCTGATGGTAGTAAAAGTTCCTTTTTCTAATTTCTACGTCTAATAGGGGAATGTAAGTACATAGCTCGATCTATCAATGTTGTCCTCATTATCTTCTTCTATATTGTATGTTGTCGCTTGAGACTGCGCATGTTGTTGCTTGCATTCTTGGCTCTGCCAGGAAAAGAATAAAGAGACGATTTCATTGGACGATCCTTCTTTGTTGAATATGTATTTATATTTGTACCAGGTAGTTGTAATCTTTCTCTTAATTAATGAAGAATATATCTGAATTATCCCTTAATTTCGTAAAAGGGAAAAGGAAAATATTGGTATTTTTATTTATACCAATTACTTGAAAAAATTCTTCCTTCCCCAAAATTCCCCCATGTTAAAAAAAAAAAATGGAACAATGGTTACTCGAAGTTAGAAATTGAAAAAGGAGAAATATTTGAAAAAAAGTTTATTGCTTTCTTGAATAATATTGTATGTATAATGACCTATATATGTGTTTACAAAAAAAATATTCTAAGGTATAGAGTATATAAAGAGATTATTTTATGGCATAAAATATTTACAACAAGTGTGAATATAATCTAAATTATTGTGTTCACATCTTAACATCCCCCCTTAAACTCAAAGTGGTTGTGATGAAACAAACTACGAAAGCACCTAGGAAAATAAGCCTTAGTGAAAAGGTATGTTGGTTCATCAATGAAGCCAATAAAAACCAAATGAACAGTTCCTTGTGCAACATGATGGCGAACAAAGTGACAGTCAACTTCAATGTGTTTAGTGCGTTCATGGAAGACATAATTATAAGCAATCTGCATGGTACTCTGATTGTCACAATAAATATTAGTAGCAAGTGGTTGAGAAACACCCATATCTTCTAGTAGCCAACGTAAATTAAGTAACTTTGATGTGGCATCTCCAAGTGCTCGATATTCAGCTTTTGTGCTAAAATGTGATGGAACTGTCTGATTATTGCTACGCTAAGAGATTAAGGAATCACCAAGAAAAAGATAATATCCAGTGGTAGATTTACAATCATTAGAGTCTCCAACCCAATCAGTGTCAGAGTAAGCACGAAGTTCAAGAGATGAATAAGCAGAAAAGTGAAGTCCATGAAACATGGTACCTTTAATATACCGAATAATGCAAAATACCACTGCATAGTGAGTGAAGAGAGGCATAGTTGTAAACTAGCTAATAACATGAATTGCATAAACTGTGTCTGATTGTGTTGTAGTGAGATAAATCAAACTTTCAACCAACTGTTTGTAACGAGTAGGATTAGCTAATGCAGAACCATCTATGGATGTAAGTCGAACATTAGGCTCAAGAGGAGTAGATGCAGTCTTACTGTTAGTGAGTCCAGCTTTTGATATAAGATCAGAAGCATATTTTGTTTGGGAGAGAAGATAACCATCATCAGAAGAGGTGAACTCAAGTCCCAAGAAAAAGCTCAAAACACCAAGATCTTTCATCTCAAACTTATGACTGAGAAATTGCTTAAGATCATGAATACTTGAAATATCATCCCCAGTACTGATCATATCATCAACATAAAGAAGTAGTACAACCATACCATGATTAGTTTTGCGTATAAACAGTGCAGTATCATAAGGACTAGAAGTAAAACCAAATTCACTTATGGTAGTACTAAACTTCACAAACCAAGCTCGAGGTGCTTGTTTCAAACCATACAGAGCTCGCTTTAATTGACAAACTTTGTTTGGAGGAGGATGCTCAAGTCTAAGAGGTGGTTTCATGTAAAATTCCTTTGTAAGATCACCATTTAGAAAGGCATTTTTCACATCCATTTGAAACAATTTCCATCTTTTTGCAGCAGCAATAACAATCAAACTATGAATTGAAGTAGAATGAGCAATAGGTGCAAAGGTTTCCTTATAAACAATCCCATATTCCTGAGTAAAATCTTTAGCAACCAAACGAGCCTTGTATCGTTTCACAAAACCATTAGACTGAGTTTTGATCTTGTACACCCATTTACAACTTACTAAAGGCTTTCTAGTAGGAAGATCAACTAAATCCCATGTACAAGTTTTGTCAAGGGCTTGTAATTCATCTTGCATAGATTCCTACCAAAGAGGGTTAGAAAAGGCCTCTTGGTAGGATTGAGGCTCATGTAAGGAGGTAATAGCAGGAAAGCAATGATAATCACGAACATAGCTAGGAGGATTTCTTACCCGAGTAGGATGACGGTGGATTAAGGATCTCTTTTTTAGGCTCAATATCAATAGGGTTAGATCTAACAAGTGATACAAAAGAGGTTAAGGAAGAAGACTCAGCATTGTCTAATGCATTACCAGCAAGTAGAACATCTTCTATAGAACCAGGTGGAGCATGTGGAGAGGCATCATGGAGCACATCAAATGTATCTGCATCTGAGTCACTAGGAAATAGCTCAATAGAAGGGTTAGTAAAAAGTGGAGGTTGATCAAAAGATGACACCTGGAAGTTTGATAATGAGGAAAACATAGTGTGTTCCCAAAAACAACATGACGTGAGACTCGAAGTTTTTGTGACACAAGATCCTAACAACGACATCCTTTATGTGTAATCCCATAACCCAAAAAACAACATAATCGAGCTTTAGGCTCTAACTTATTATGTTCATGAGGTGGAAAAAGAACAAACAAGCACAATCAAAAACCTTAAGAAGATCATAGGCAGGAGGAATACCATGCAAACATTCATATGGAGACTTATTATTGATGACCAATGATGGAATCCGATTAATGAGATAAATAGATGTAAGAGCAGCTTCACCTCAAAATCGCTTTGGACAAGAAGATGAAATGAGCAAAGCACAAACAGAATCAAGGATGTGTCTGTGTTTACATTCGGCTCGCCCATTTTGTTTAGAAGTGTAAGGACAAGATTGTTGTGTCAGTGTACTCTATTCTTTCAAAATGGATTGAAGTTTAGTACTAAGATATTTCGTGGCATTGTCAGTTCTCAAAACTTTGATAATTTTAGAGAATTGGGTTTGACCATGGTAGCAAAATCAATATAAATTTGTGATAACTTATAGTGATTTTTCATAAGATATATCCAAGTAAAATCAATATGATCATCAATAAATAGCACAAAATACCTGGAACCCCCCATGGTAGGTGTCGAAGATGGACCCCAAACATCAGAATGCACAAGATCAAAAAAAGCAGCAAAAAGAGAATGACTATTAGTAAACAATAAAGTTGGTTGTTTTGCAAATTGACATGACACACAATGCAAGGATTCATTCAGAACAGATAATAATAAACCACGAGAGATAAGAGGACGAAGTTTACCAACTGAGGTATGTCCAAGCTGTGAGTGCCATAAATGAAGTGGAGAAATATTAGTAGCAACACAGGCTTGGAAGATTTGTTGATATGAAATTTGCAAAGACTCTAATTCAATGGTACAAAGTAGAGTTTGGATGAATCGGTCATTTAAAAATGATGGTGTGTCCATTTTATGATCAGATATATATAGATAATTGAGTTCAAACAGCTGCCCCACCTTGCAACCAGTTTCAAGAAGTTGTCCCGTTTGTGGGTCCTGCACACAGCAACCATGAGTAGAAAAAGTTATTTCAAGACCAAGATCACATAACTGACCAATAGATAAGAAATTATAACTAAGTTTTGGAACCAAGAAAATGTTTGGTAAAGTCAATGAATTTGTAGAAATATTGTCGATGTAACTAACATTCATAAGGGAGTTGTCAGTAGAATAAATGTCAGGAAAGGAATTATTTGGTGACATTGAAGAAAATAAGCAGTAGTTGAAGACATGTGATTACAACAACCAAAATCGAAATACCAAGGTTTAGTACCTGAAGCAGCAGATAAGGCAGTAGAAGCATTAAGAAGATTTAATATCACTTGTTTTAGAGATTCAGGGTTGACAATAGGTTGATTTATTACCTCTTTGGCAAGCATTGCGGCAGCAAGATAAGTCACAATTCTTTCAAAACTCACCACAGAATCAGTAGAACTCATAATACTGAAAAAGTCTCTAAAAATATGAAGAAATAGATGCCAAGACTGAAATTACAACTCAAAAAAAATCTCAAAAAAGGCGTGAGAATTGAGAATAAACAATCCAATCTGTAAGAGAAAAGAACCCAATGACAAAGTTTCAAATCTGGAATAGATCTGAAAATCCAACTCAGTAACCTAGCAGTGATAAAAGAAAAATTGAGAGCTTATGGCTCTGATACCAAGTTAGAAATCGAAAAAGAAGGAGAAATATTTGAAGAAAAGTTTATTGCTTTCTTGAGTAATACTGTATGTATAATAATATATATATAATAATCTATATATAAGTGTTTATAAAAAGAAGTGTTTATAAAAAGAATACAAAATATATAAAGAGAATATTTTAAGGTATAAAATATTTATAATAAGTGTGAATATAATCTAAATTATTGTGTTTACATCTTAACACTCCAAAATGAATAAAGACTTTTATTTGGCTGATAAAATAAAAAAAAAAACAGAACAATGGTTACTCCAACTAATCCGTCGGATAATTTTAAGAATGTATAGTGACAATCATTTTTTTCATTAGCTAATTATAATATTTTATTGTATGGAGTATAGAAAATACTCCAATTCGTAGAACTTTAAAATGTTAAAAACTCACAAATAAAACATATACAACTAAACCTCAGTAAATAATCAACCCTGACTATACGTTTGGCTTAGTTCCTTGCTTGTCTATATTTTCTAATGGATAGAGCACAATCCCATGGATACAACACCATTGACAAAAGCATACTAATTGGTATATAATTTAATTTAATATATTATATAATATATTTATTAAAAAAATATTATTCTTTAATATAAAATTAAAAATAAATAAATTTAAAAATGTAACTATAAATACAAAATATAAAAATTAATTGAATTTGATTATAATTATATTATATTTTAATAACTAAATTAGATAAATATCATAAAGTATATTTAACTGAGTATATACTAATCATTTCCCTTTCATAAAATGAAAAAAAGTTGGCCCGAACATTTACACTTTAGCCATAGAAAAGAATTTGATCGGATTAACTCTAATAGTCTCTCCTCAGCCAACCGACTTCCTCCAAAAATTTGATCATTACGCCAAAACCATATGTACCAACATACCACCAGGAACAATAAAGCTATTACCTATCTCTCCTTCATCCCCCCAGCACGTAACACACTTGCTCCCACATTTCATGAACACTATTTGGCAAGACAATATCCAATATTCCCCACCAGTTAAACACTCTCATCCAAATTCTACAAACCTTATTACACGGAATCATAACATGATCAATACACTCCTCCTCCTCATTACAAAAAGCACACAAACAGCCTCCCAAAACAAAATTCACACCCCTTTTCAAAAGATTCACTCTTATCGGTAATCAGTTAAGAATAGGCCTTCGTCCAAATGTACTCACCTTGTAGGCAAAAGCTTCAAATAACTTTGCAAAAAATATATTCCACAACCCACCTGTCACTAACCATTTGTTTATACACCATTTTGTCTTGACAATGATATATACATTCTATAAAAGTACACACTTTGTTACATATTAACAATTTTTGTTATTTATATTGTTAAAATTAATAATTTTCATTATTTGTACCGTTAAAATTAACGATTTTTATTATTTATATTGTTAAAACTGATAGTTTCTATTACATACTGAAGGATTAAGATCCCACTTCTACATATCAAACTTCCAATATCTCAAATCATCCTTCCCTCCTTCAAGCCCACCCCTCCTAGTAAACTCAGGAACTCCCTTTCTTCATCCAACTTACGTCCCAACCTACCTTTCTCCAACTAAACTGACATATCCATCCCTCATTCCTCCATTCACCCACATCAGCCACCTTATATAATAAGGCAAATAAACGAGGAAAACGACGCTGAAAGTCACACTCCTCCACCCATAAATCAGACCAAAAATTCACCTTGCCTCCATTACCAACCTCCCATTGAAAACCTTTTGCTAAAACTTTCTTAGCTTCCTCACTCACACTCCCCACAGTCACTATAGCCCCCAGATTTTGGACAACCAGCGACACTTAAACTTTGTGATGTCAAATTCCATCTTCCTCCATAGTATTTTTCACACACTACCTTCTTCCATAATCCCTCTGACTCAACCCCGAATCTACCCCACCACTTCCTTAATAAAGCCAATTCCTTTTTTCGAAGTCTACCGCACCCAAACCATCTTTCCTTTTTCCTAGACAAACAGTATCCCATCCCCCCAAACAATTTTTCTAGAAACCTCATCCCCACCCCACAAAAAATTTCATTATATTCTCACCATAGTGACAATCGTTTCTGAAAGGTTCAGTTGTGTTTAGCTCCAGAACTTTGTGCTAAAAGTTTCTAATTTCGTAGCTGCTAGTTTATATTATGATGTTGTCTGTTTAAGCTCTTGTTTTGGCAAGCTTTTAGAAGAAGCTTTCCCAAAGATTTTTCGTTGATCCTTTGTATTTGTATTTATGGGCAGAAGTACTTTTATATTTCAAGATTAAAGGAATTTTTATTCGGTTAAATTCAATAAATAGTTTATTAATAATGTGATTTATTTCAATTTAGTTTAGAAATAATTTTTCCTTTTAAAATGATCTATAAACTATCAATTTTGTTTCAAAATGATCCACTTGACAAACATTTCGTTAACTGACTAGCAAGGTACTTCTTAAACTTTTGAAAAATGTTAAATATAGTATATATATTTTTATTTTTTACAACATTTTGTTTTTGAAGTTCAAATTTTTTTATCAAATATAATAATTAATTAAGATGAAATTTCAATTTACATT
>BPVZ01000017.1:1229690-1241374 GCA_020521535.1 Rubroshorea leprosula
AATGATTGTAATTTTGAGGGATGCGAGGGCTGAAAAGTTGTGAGAGGTAGAAGCAGGGGAATGGTGAAGTTGAAGCCTTGAAGAAGGGCGGCGGAAGACCTGTAAGGGTGAGGTGTGCAATTGGGAGATTAGGAGGTAGCGCCCCTGTATGTTTGGGGTTTCTTTCTGAATAATAAAATTTTTGAATTTTTTTTTATTTTTTTTTCCCAAAAACAAAATATTTTTAACTACAAAATCAAACGCGGCGACGCCACTTCTCCAAAGCTTATGTCTGTACTGCCATATCTGTACTGCCGAGAATTAAACAAGCAGAAGGACCCTTCACTTCTTCTAACTCTGATTATCGAGTTCCAAAAGCAAAAACCCATCATCAGATAACTTCCTTCTTATCTGGGTTTTCTTTGCCTCTCAGAAATTTCCCAAAATTTTACAATTCTTATCAACTTCGCTGGTTTTGGAATTAGGATCCCTGTTAATTGTTGTTGGGTTGGTTTTGATTCCCAGGATCTCAGCTTCATTGTTGCTGGGTATTGTGGAGGAGTGATTTTCACGGCGGTGGTATCAGCGTGAGGTACCCTTGATTTTTTCTTTTCTGTTAAGTTCTTCTGTTCCCATTCTATATTTTTGGTTTAGTGATCAATCTGAAAATCAGTCTTGGGTTGAATTTCTCATATTCTTTTGGGGTTTAGTTTGTTGGGGTTAACGAGTAAAAGCGGATGAAATTGAAAGATTTTTTTTTTTTTGGAAGATTTATGTAATTTGAGTTATGATCTGCACTTCTTATTCAAAGTGGTAATATAACTATCTTTGTTAAATTCATCTTCTTCTGAATATTTGCACTTATTTGTGGTTGAATTGGGAATTTTTGTTGAAGTGTCTGAAATAGTTTGACTTTATGTCGGTTCTTGAGGAAAATTTGTAATGTTCTTGGTTACAGTAACAAGTTCTCTGATTTAATAATATTAGAATTTTCTAGGCAGTTTGCTTTCTGATGGATTCCATTCATCAATTTTCCTCACAGTGAGTCATTGCAGGCTCATCTTTTGTTCACCAGCCTTCTTTGTTTTTAGAGTTGTGCTGAGATAGGTCATAATTCCCACTAATCTGACGACTGGTGGTGACCTGAATCCTTCTATTGTCAGCGTTGTTTTCTGTGGAGAGAAAAATCATCTTTGAAATAGTGAAGCAAGTTTAGTTATATTTTCAGCTTTCTGAAGAGCATTATGGTTTCAATCTATGGTATTTACAATGGACATTCAAGTTATTGCAGTTTTGATGACCATGCAAAACACTGTTGTTAAATTAATTATATTGGATTTGGTTTGGATTTTGATGAGAACGTGTTCTAAATACAATCTTCCTTTCTTCGAGATTAAGTTTTGGGGCACTGTATTGTTATGCTTTTTACCTATTAATTTTTTATATCCTTTCAATCCTTGCAGTTTTATTTACTGATACAATAGTGATGGCCAATCCAAATACAGAAAAATCTATAGTCTCTTCTGCAACATCTGAACAAAAGGAAGCACCTGCAGGAGATTCAAACTTGAACATGCTTCAATCTACTATGAACAGGCAAAACCAAAGCTCCTCAGATGGTCATGTAGCTATACTTTGGGATATTGAAAACTGCCCTATACCGAGTGATGTTCGCCCTGAAGATGTAGCTGGCAATATAAGAATGGCTTTGAGGGTGCATCCTGTGATTAAAGGGGCTGTTAAGATGTTCTCTGCTTATGGGGATTTTAATTCCTTTCCCAGGCGTCTTAGAGAGGGTTGCCAGAGAACTGGTGTTAAACTCATAGATGTTCCAAATGGAAGGAAGGATGCTGCTGACAAGGCTATTTTGATAGACATGTTTTTGTTTGCTCTTGACAATCCTCCACCTTCTTCCATCCTGCTAATTTCAGGGGATGTAGATTTTGCTCCAGCTCTTCACATACTTGGTCAGCGTGGGTATACAGTCATTCTTGTTATTCCTTCTGGAGTGGGTGTTTCTTCTGCCCTGTGCAATGCAGGTAAGTTTGTCTGGGACTGGCCTAGTGTGGCTCGTGCGGAAGGATTTGTTCCACCCTCAAAAGCTTTGAAGCATCCTCGTCCAACCGAACTTGCTGGGTATTTCATGGGGTGCCATATAAATGACAATCAAGATGGCCAAAATGGGGAAGAATCAATACTTTGCAGGGGCATTTCACAAAGCTATTACAACTCGAGGGATTTCTCAATAATGTCACAATCTTTATCTGAGTATCCAAGTAATCCTTCTATCACCGCCCCAATTTTCCCTGCAAATTTGAGGTCACATGGTCTCCCATCTGGGTTGACTGAAGCATCAGGATATCATGTCTCTTATGATCACAATGATACCATGTGGGTACAACCTGGTGACGTAAATGGTCTGAAAGGACAGCTGGTGAAGTTGCTTGAATCATCAGGAGGCTGTCTTCCCTTTACCCGCGTTCATGCTGAGTACCAGAAAATGTTTGGAAGGCCACTTTATTGTTCGGAGTATGGAGCGTTCAAGCTTGTTAATCTCTTCAAGAAAATGGGTGATGCAATGGCAATTGATGGAAAAGGCCAAAAGAAATTTGTCTACCTTCGGAGCTCGAAAGCCAGCCCAAATGAGCCTCCTGTTGCTCTGGCAAGGAAGGATAAGAAAGGAAAGGGGACTGTGGAGGAAAACGTGGATTTTGCCCCTGGTGGAGGCTCTTCTGATGACTACTCTGATGAGGAAAGGATGGCAGATGAAGAACAGGATGATAGAAGGAACCTAGGGAGGATTAATTTAGGAATGGGACCAACAGCTGGATGTGAAGTTGATGACAGTTATCTGGAGCAGTTCAAATATGAGTTGCAGGAAATTCTAGTAAGCTATTCTTGCCAGATTTTCTTGGATTGTTTTGAGGCGATATACCAGCAAAGGTACAAGAAACCCTTGAACTATCAAAAGCTCGGTATTGAAAAGCTGGAGGAGTTGTTTGAGAAGGTGAGAGATGTTGCTGTCATGCAAGTAGACCCAGTGAGCAAGAAGAAATTTCTGGCTACAGTAGATGGCTAGCGAAATCAGGCAGCTGCATTTCGTAGTAACCTTTTGAATTCTTTTTCTTCTTTCAACTTGAGAAGGGCAGAAAGTTGAATAAGCTGTATGCTTTATCAGTGCTTGATCTCTCTGTCTCTTATTTTCTTTCCCTTCAAAATTTCCTCCACAAAATTCCGTGAGTTGTGATAGTAGAGGCGGCAAATGCTGTTTTTTTATTTGTGTTTTGCATGGAGTTGTTTTAAATTTTCCATGTAATACTGATACCTCATACCTAGGCATTGTAAACTGATTGACCACTAATTTGAATCATTGTGTACATTAAATCAGTTTCTCTATCTATCTTAGCAAGTATATGAATCAGCTTTGGATTCATTGGCTACTCCTTTTTTTTTTTCAATGTTAAAGCTACTACATATACCCCTTTATTCCATATGTGCAACTGATAGTGTGACAATTCCAGATTTGAGAACCCACATGTCCCGGTATGTCCCAGATATTTTATGCCTTGACTCACACTTCGGTGCCTGTTGTTGACAATCAGCCTCAAGTTCAATCTTGCATCTTCACCACATCCCTGGATCAAATATAGCTTTAGAAATATATTGGAAAGCAAGCTTTAATTTCTCATTAGATATATAGAAAATTATTTGATTACTGGCATAACTGCAAGGCTATAGCATTGTTGATATCAATGTGGAACTAAGCAGTCACTGGCCATTTGTTATTACATCTTTCTGAGAGATTTTAGCAATTTTTGCTATCATTGTCTTTGGAGACTGCATTACCAAGAAGCTGAAATTCTTGGTGGAGCTTTTATCATTGCATGCTTATCCTAACTGCCACAGTGTCTGTTGTGTCCTGTTGCTTCTCTCCTTATTTTGCTCCAATTTAGGTGAAAATGTTGAGACAATTGACAATTTAGTCACTCTATGCTGAAATTTCTGCTCCTATATTAATCACCAGCCAGATTGAACTCAGCTTTGCTATAATTTTTTTGCTATGGAAACTGTTTCTGGTTGCACTGCAGCTTCTATACCTTTCCAAGCCTTCACAGTTTCATGATGCACCAAAACTGTATCTGCTACGCCTGTCAAGCCCGGCTGGTGGTGTTAGTGTTGTTCAAGATGACAAAGATGGATGTCTATGATCCAGAGAGTGACACTCTCACCTGTTGTAGTCTTGTAGTACAGGGTTTCAATGCCACACACCGGGCAAGGGTCCATTTCCTTGTTCGTGTTTATGAGTCCCGCTGCGGAATCAACAAACGTTCCAATGACCACTGTTGTAACACTCTCACAACCTATCCTTGAAATCCATATATAATAGCAAAATAATTTATAAAAAAAAAAAATGATTGCTTTTAGAAAGGGCTTTTAGTTAAAGAGTTTTTTTAATACGTGCAAGACATAAATTAAAAATGTATTAATTATATATTTTTTAATTAATTTATAATAAAAAATAAAAAATAATTTTAAATTTATTAATTATTTAATTAAAATTATATGAATATTAAAAATAATATTTGTTTTTATATTTTTTTAATAAAAATTTATTACATAAAGTTGCAATTATTTAACCCTTACATGTAAGTTAGAAAAATCCTTTGAAGACAGTAAAAATCTAGTTTTAGCATTTTACTTTATTAAATTTATAAGTTTTAGTCTATTATGATACTTTTAGTTTTTTAATTATTAGAATTAAAGGAAATAGTCCTCACTTATAACATTTTGTTAGTTCTGTTAACTGATTATTAGTTGGTTATTAATTAGTAAAAACTTATTTTTAACTAATAGAATTAACAACCAATTAACAAAATTATTCTGTTAGTTTATTGTTAACTCTATTAGTTGAATATTGACTAATTATTAATTAACAAAAACTTACTTTCAGCTAATAGAATTGACAATTAACTAACATAGTCGATAATTAATTAACAAAACTAACGAAATATTATAAAGTAAGGGTTATTTTTTTCAATTTTAATAGATAAAGGGTTAAAAGTATTATAATATAAAATAAAAAATTAAAACTTACAAATCTAATAAAATAAATAACTAAACTAAGTTTTTTTTTTTTAAAAAAAAAAACCAGCATAAAGTTACCGGAGTTAGAAAGCCAATTGATATTTTTCTTAAGGTGCACCTGAGTATAAATTCCCTCTCCGTACGTATTAAAAAGACAAAAAGAGGAAAACAGCATGATGGGAAAAGGATGACGCGACAGAGGGAAAGAAACATGGATGATCCAAACAAACGAAAAAGGAAGACTTAATAAAGTAAGGGGGATGAGGAGTGGAGGTAGGTGTTAAAACCCAATTATGCTTCTACTATAGAGGCAGGTGCAGTAGCAGGAGGAGAGCTTCCTTCTTTGTCAGGTTTACTCTTCCTCCCCAAAATAACCCAAAAATTTTCTACTTTTTATCAACTTTTCTGGGTTTGGAATTTAGATCCCGTTTGATTGTTGTAGAGTTGATTTTGATTCGCAGGATCTGAGCTTCTTTGTTTCTGCATTTTGGGGTGTGCTGTTCATGGTGGTGGTATCAGCATGAGGTACCCTTCATCTTTGACATTAAGTTCTGTTACCTTTTTGCAACTTTGATTTAGTGATCAATGTGAAAATCACTCCTGGGTTAGAATATCTCCTATTCTTTTAGGGTTTAGTTTGTTGGGTTAATGAGTGGAAGCAGAAGAAATTAGAAGAATTAATTTTTTAGTTTATGTAATTTGTAGTTATAATAAGTACTATGGCCAGTTGAATTGTGTGCAGGAGTATCTTTTTAAATTCATCTTTTTTCTGCCAAGTATTTGCACTTCTTTGTAGTTGACTTGGAAAATTTTTTGTAATGTCTGAAATAGTTAGACTTTGTTTCTGTTCTTGAGGGAAAATTTTAGTGTTTGGTTACAGTAACAAGTTCCCTAATTTAATTTATCAGAATTTTCTAGGGCACTTTACTTTCCTGGCAATGAAACATTGCAGACTCACCTTTCTTCACCAGTGTTTTTGGGGCTGTTGTTTTTAGAGTTATGCCAAAATAGCTTGTAAATGTCACTGATATGATCTGAGAAGTGTTCTAAATACAGTCCACCTTCTTTGAGATTACCTTTTGAAGCTCTGTATACTAATGCTGTCCTACTGTTATATATGTATATCCTTTTAATTCTCTGCAGTTTCATTTACTGATGAAATAAATATTGATGGCCAATTCAAATAGATCAAGATCTATGGTCTCTGCTGCCGTTCTGAGCATCTGAACATAAGGAAACACCTGAAGGAGGTTCAAATTTGAACATGCTTCAACCCATTATGAACCAACAAAATCGAAGCTCCTGGGATGGTCCTGTTGTTATACTTTGGGATATTGAAAACTGCCGTGTCCCAAGTGTGGTTCACCCTGAAGATGTAGCTGGCAATATAAGAATGGCTTTGCAGGGGCATCCTTGGATTAAAGGGGCTGTTAAGATGTTCTCTGCTTATGGGGACTTTAATACCTTTCCCAAGCGTCTTAGAGAGGGTTGCCAGAGAACTGGTGTTAAACTCATTGATGTTCCAAATGGAAGGAAGGATGCCGCTGACAAGGCTATCTTGATTGACATGTTTTTGTTTGCTCTTGACAACCCTCCACCATCCTCCATCCTGCTGATTTCAGGGGATGTAGATTTTGCTCCAGCTCTTCACATACTTGGTGAGCGTGGGTATATGGTCATTCTTGTTATTCCTTCTGACAGGGGTGTTTCTTCTGCCCTGTGCAATGCTGGTAAGTGTGTCTGGGACTGGCCTAGTTTGGCTTGTGGGGAAGGATTTGTTCAACGAGCAAAAGATTTGAAGTATCTTCGTGGAGGACCAACTGAGCTTGATGGGTTTTTGATGGGGTGCCATACCAATGACAATCTAGATATTCAGAATGAGGAAGAATCAATAGTCTATGGGGACATTTCACTAAGCTATTACAACCCAAGGGATTTCTCAATAATGTCAC
The DNA here is from genome assembly GCA_020521535.1 of Rubroshorea leprosula. Lineage (NCBI taxonomy): Eukaryota > Viridiplantae > Streptophyta > Magnoliopsida > Malvales > Dipterocarpaceae > Rubroshorea > Rubroshorea leprosula. The sequence goes on from BPVZ01000017.1 coordinate 1,236,707, forward strand.
AATCTTTATCTGAGTATACGAGTAATCCTTCTACTACTGGTCCTACCTCCCCTGCAACTCTAAGATCACACATTCTGCCATCCAGGTTGATTGAAGCGTCAGGATGTCCTGTCTCTTACAATGACAATGATACCAGGTGTGTGCAGCCTGGCGACGTAAATTGTCTGAAAGGACAGTTGGTGAAGTTGCTTGAATCATCCGGAGGCGGTCTGCCCTTTAGCCGTGTACATGCCGAGTATCAGAAAATGTTTGGAAGGCCACTTCATTGCAAGGATTATGGAAAATCCAAGCTTGTTGGTCTCTTCAGGAAAATGGGTGACGCAATGATGATTGATGGAAAAGGCCAAAAGAAATTTGTCTACCTTCGGAACTGGAAAGCCAGCCCAAATGTATCTCCTGTTCTGGAAAGCAAGGAGAAGAAAGGAGAGGGGACTCAGGAGAAAAACATGGATTTTGCCCCTGGTGGAGGCTCTTTTTATGACTACTCTGATGAGGAAGGGATAGCAGTTGAAGAACAGGATGATAGAAGGAACCCAAAGAGGATTAATTTGGCAAAAGCAGCTTACAAGCAGCTAACGAGCGTCTTCTTACAAGCAAGGAAAAGAGAGTTTAGGAGGAAAACATTGATTTTGCCCCTGGTGGTGGCTCTTTTGATGACTGCGACGACGAGGAAAAGATGGTGGAGGAACTTGGGAGGATTAATTTCCTTCAGAAAAAACTGAAAAGTAGCCTGATGCAGAGTTGCATATATGTGTTTGTGTGTGTATAGTAATATACATATACGTGTGTATCATCAGCGAAACTGAAATATATATATATATAGAGAGAGAGAGAGAGAGAGGAAAATTAACCAAAAACAATGTTTAATCATTAAAATATTACAAAAAAAGATTAAAAATAATTTAATTTATACTTTGAAAATAAATTATTTTGAATTTTCACAATATGAATTTATTAAAATGATATATTTTGAAAATAATTTTTTAAGATAAATGGATGGACATATAGATATATAGAAAGAGGTATTCACTTATATACTTATAAGTAAATTTTACATACCACAATTTTACAAAAATTGACAAAACTCTGAGGCTAGCATTGTTAATATCAGCGAGGAACCAAGGGCAATTGGCTGTTTGTTATTACATCTTTCGAAGGGATTTCAGCAACTGTTGCTCTCATTGTCTTTTGAAACGCATTACCAAAAATGCTGAAAGTCTTTGAATTGGAAAACGTAACTCTTGTACTTCATTTAATAAAATTTTACTTTCCCTGTTAAAGAAAAGAAAAGGGAAAAATGCTGAAAGTCTACTTTTGCTGAAAGACCATAGCCCTGTATGAGCTTCTTGTTTCAGTTTGATGGGTTGAATGTCATCCTCATCTTGCATTTTCCACGCCATACCTCCGGCACCAGCTGCATGCCTGTTCACTAAAAGTACCGGCAGCTGGCTATAATCCCTGAAGGCTGAAGTTTTTGCTTTCAGGCTAAATGACGGTATCAAGGACGCCAGTGATAATGCCATCTCACCAAATCCCTCAGCTGGCCTTTCACTTGACCCTGGAATTTTGGGGTATGGGATGGTGGAGAACTAGCAAATTACAGTTTTTGCATACCTAACAAGACAAGCAATCCATACTGGGATTAAAGAAGTCACAAAGAATCATCTTATTTTTACTCCAAAAATCTGACTCTAAATGACTAAACAAGATACATGACAAGGTAGACAATCCATGCTCGGATTAAATGTCACAAAGAATTATGTTCTTACACACAAAATCCAAAATCTAACTCTAAATAACAGAGGTACAAATCTAGTTGTCAAACTAAAACCAATCCTTTCAGAAATCCAAAATTCTACCCCTTATTTTCACTCATCTACATCTTCAAGAGATAAAAGAAGATACAGTGATTTTATAGTACTTTTTCTTATCCAAGTGCAGACATGGTTAGTCCTCATAACCGAATTCTGGCAATTTCCAGTCTTTCAAATTCAATAATGCAGGCCAAGAACATAACATTTATGCCAGAATTCTCCAAAAACTTTAAGAACAGAAGATGGAAAATTTTAACATGTCTTCTCTTCATCTCCTGTCTTGTTTTCCTTTCTACATATAAGCTCAAAAGTTGTTGGGTTGCTCTACAAAAGAACGACTTTTGATTCTCAACCATGACTTGGTCTAAGTGGCTCAAGTCTCCCCAGTGGTTGTCATCTCGAGAACAAATGAATTACCTCAAAGGGAGAGCATATTTGGGGGAGATTGCGGTGAACCAGTCTCAAGTAAAAAGCTTCTGCTACAATATGACCTAGATGTACTTGAAGAAGAAGGAAGATATCTTGCATCCCCACTGTGAAAAATAGGCCCACTCCTATGTGATTTCCCTCTACTAGTTCTTCCCTTCCCTTCATTTCCTTCATACTCTTCATCTTCCACAGCTTGTATAAATCCACTTTGCATTGGGTCTGAACTCTCATACAAAAGCCGGAGAACCTGTTTGATGGAAGGCCTAGAACGGCCTTCTCTCTGGGTGCACCATCTCACAATGGTCACAACCATCTGAAGTTGGTCTAAGTCAAAGGATTCCTTAATTCGGGGGTCTACAAGCTCTGTTACTCTTGCCTCCGATGCCAAGAAAAACTGGGATGATTCTACTAAATTCTTGCCATCTTCTACTGCCCGCCTTGCAGTCACTATTTCCAGCAATAGCACGCCATAGCTGTAGATATCACTTTTCTCAGTGAGCTCTTGAGTGACCACATATTCAGGATCCATGTAACCTGAAAGCAATCCAATATTTAGATCTTGTCAGTAAACCATAAGAGTAAATCATTGTTCAAGGTTTGAGTAATTTGTCAACTGGCCTGGAGTTCCCCTGATATCAGTGTTAACTGGTTCAAAGCAAATTGAACCATCTTTTGAAGCATGGGCAAGGCCAAAATCTGCAACCTGAAAGATATAATTTAAGAAGTGCATTGATTTGTCATTATTGACACTTCCGTGGTAAGAAGAAATTTCGCAGATGATACAAAAGAAGTTTTCAAGAAACTCTTCTTCAAACATTCGTATTTTTCAGAACAGCTTTTTTGTGCTTCCAAAGACACTTCAGAACAAAGTATTTATTTCTTCTTTTTCTTTATTTATTTTTTGAGAACAATAGATAACCTACTTCTTTTTGGCCATTACAGGTACCGACTATTCTTGTGGAAATCAAAGAGTTCATAGTTTGTTATTCCCAGGGGTTTCCTTGGGAATTGAACTAGGCAAAACATCAAGTTGCAATAGGCAAGAGAAAAAATGGATCCAACATATACACTACCTTTGCAACAAAATTCTCATCCAATAAGATGTTGCTTGATTTGATGTCTCTATGACATAGCGGTGGATCACAATAGAAATGGAGGTACTCCTGCAAAGGAAGGAGACTTGAATGATTCAACTAGAGAAGGGTTTCAAATAGACAAATCTTAACAAGTAATGTAATGAAACTGATCTCTGAGAAGAAAAAAATGAAGCACCATTACCAGAGCGTTAGCAACATGAATGGCAATTTGGATTCTGGTCTCCCAACTCAGAGGAGACCTTCCTGGGGCTGCAAAATGAGGTTGAGCCTAATTAGAACTCCAAATAGTGAACAAATGATGCACATGGAAAATGCGTTTATATAAAAAAATATGCAGAAGAATACAGAGAAGCATACAATGAAGATGATCCTTTAGGTTCCCATTTGCCATAAACTCATACATGAGAAACCTGTGGAGAAAAACGGAAAGGTATATATTTGTGGAAAATGAATCAAAAGTAAAGATATGAATGCAAGAATGAAATACCTGTCATGCTTTTCAATGCAAAAGCCTCTTAGAGCAACAAGATGACGATGATGCAACCTGGCAAGAAGTTCTATCTCTCTGCAAAATTCATCCTCTGCCTGCTCTGAAATGTTGTCCATCCGCTTAACTGCTGCTACTGAACCATCACTAAATTCAGCCTTGTACACAGTCCCAAATCCTCCACGTCCAATGACAGTGCTAAAATTTTCAGTGGCCTTCTTTGTTTCCCTGTAGCTGTATTTTCGGAACATTGACGAAGCACCTGCAATTAGCACCAATTCTGATCAGCCTACTCACCCCACCTTGGAAAGAAAGAGGATTTTTATTACATGCTAATATCAATCAACAAGGGTCAATAAGAAGAAAATCAGAAACATACCTTCTTGAATTTTTCTCATGGGCCGAAGAGAAGGAAAAAGTTTTGAAGGATTCTTATCCATACTCTCAGAATCCTTTAGCTCTCTGCTTTTCTGGCGAATGAGAACTATCAGAAACAACAGCATGATGACGGCCACCAGTGTAACTGCAATGCCAACACCTTGAATTAACGTCAGGTGGTAGGAATGCTGTTTTTGTTTTAGAGGTACCCCCAACATGAGTTGACTTGGACTGGCAGCTAACAATGGACTTGGAGAAGCCTCCGGCACAAGCACAGAGGGGGATGAATCTGACACTATCATCAGAATTTCAGCCAAATATTAGATATAGATCGATGGAGTGGATGGAATTTCATTCACAGTAATCAGCAAAAACCACCACATAACATAGACAACAGATTTTAGTTAACAGAAAGGTAAGTCATTTATAAGGTTGACATAGGAACAATCTAAAGCCTTAATTT
>BPVZ01000017.1:1253161-1267083 GCA_020521535.1 Rubroshorea leprosula
TGTGAACATAAAAAATGTGAAGATTATTAATTTTTTCAATAATATTTAAAAATATTAATTTATTAATTAATTTTAATTTTTAATTAATAAATATTAATTATTTAATTAATTAATAATTAATAATAAAAGTCATTAATTATTTTTATATATCAAATAAAAAATTAATTTTTTTAGAAATAATATTTTATTATTTTTAATAGCCATAACGTTAACCCTACCCCAACGTCACTTGCCCTCCATTTAACTGCCTTAATTGTGCAGTGTAATCTGTACTGATATTAATTGTTATTTTTTTATTTAATATATTTATTAAAAAAATTTTAATTTAAAATTAATACATGACAGACATTTTTAAAATCGTAATCAGCATATAAAAATTATTTAAATTAATTATATTTTAATAACTAAATTAAATAAATATTACACAATAATAATAAAAAAAATAAAAATTTAAACCAATAATAAAATGTATATCATATAACATATATCATATTATTAAATTAACTGATACATATAATATTATAAATTAAAAAATTAATTATTAAATAATATAAAATTTATCTTTTAATTTTTAAATATTATATCATATGCTACATCATTTATTTTAAATTTTAAATTTAAATTTTTATCCCGTTTACTTTTATTTTTATTTTATTATTTTTTTAACTCATCCCATTTACTTTTATTCAATGTTATACCATATTGTAGTAAAAGATGTATCAAATAGGATTTTATTTTTTCTTTTATTTTTATTTTTTCTTTACACTTGATCCTACAAGCCAACAGGCACCCTACCAAACTTGAAATGCGTTTTCCTTCTCCATTGGGCGAGTTTCGAGCCCACCTTGACAAATTATTCAAAAAATTTTTTTTTTTGTTTTTTAATAAATCCATCGCCGCGCATTATCATTGCTCTGTTTTTTACTGCAAAAGTTTTTAAGTTGTTGTATTTTTTGGAAAATAGGCAATGTAGTCGTAGTAATTTAAAATCTATCCATCTTCTCCATCAAAAAAAAAAAAAATCTATCGATCTCCTTTCTTTACTTCCCTTTAAAAACTCAACGGTCAGAAGTATCAAACTTCTTATCCGCTATAAATGGAGCAAAAGAAATTCTAAAAGCAAAACACCAAACCCAGAAAGCCACCAATGGAGGTAACCGATTCTCTCCGTTCTCACTTTTTCCTTATTCATTCGCTTTTCCTTTATCAAGGAACTTGATTTTGTTGAATTTTCATTTGCAGTCCATTAGCAAACTGTTGTTCATTTCTGCCCTTCTTCTGTGCTCTTGTTCTGCTCTCAAGGTGCGTGATTGTGAGGAAAAATGAAATTTTTAGAAAAACCCATTTCTCCTTTCATCATTTCCGACTTGGGTTTTGAGCAGGAGGGACAGACATGCGTTGGAGATAGCAACTGTGACTCCGGTTTGCACTGTGAGACCTGCGTCGCTAATGGAAACCTGCGGCCCAGATGCACCAGAATCCAGCCTGTAAACCCCACTTCAAAGGTCCTTACCATTCATTCATATCTTACTTTTATACATACATACATTATGGCTTGTATAGATATGTAAACTGTGTGCGGTTTTCTTGGGTTGTGGGTTAGGTTAAGGGGTTGCCGTTCAATCGGTACTCGTGGCTGACGACGCACAATTCGTTCGCCAGGTTGGGGGAGAGGTCGGCGACAGGATCTTTGATTCTGGCTCCCTCAAATCAGCAGGACTCCATTACCAGTCAGCTCGACGTATGTCTTCTTATTCTCAATCTTGTATGTTCCCATATTTACCCTTCCAAAGAGGAAAAGAAATTGAAAACCCAGAATCGTAGTTTTTTTTAATGAATTGAGTGGGGATGGTTTATTTTTAAGAAAATCTAGCTACAGTATTCTACTGTTTCTTCTTATTTCTTTGATTCCCATTTTTCTCAATAAATTATCAATTAAAGAAGTTTCAATCTTAGGTTCTAGTTGGTCTGGCGGTGTTTCTAAGTTTTTTTTATGAATATTATATGTTTAGTGGATAGAAAAGCTTTGGAGCGTCAAAAATAAAAGGACAAATGTATTGGTACTAAATTCATTGGTCCGTGTTGTTCCGAAATGAAATTGATTTTTGTGTTGACGATGCCAAGGGATTTGCCATAGAATATCTGTTGGATACAATGGACAACTTGTATGAGGTGGAGAATATATTTTCAAAACTATGCACTTACAATTATAACATTTATTATAAACTGGATTATTAGGGTGAGAGGAAAGAGAAAGACTTTAAAAGGTATGACTTTGGTTGTCAACTTTACTAGATGGCACCTTTGTGCTGAAAAATGAATTTGACATGCAATTAACTATATATTATTATATCTACTGCTATTTTAGTTGGCTTGCTTAGATCGTTGTTGTAAGTGATGCACCTAATATTTGGGATATTAAAATATAAGATATGAAAATATGCTTTTAGTCAAGAAAAAAAATGGAGAATTCCCTGAACATTTCTTGCTTAAAAGTTGAGAAGAGGAGGAATTTATACAATCTCTATTTCTTGTTTACAATTCTTCTCGGATATTCTCATGACTGTTTAGGTTACATTTATAAATTTCAACGATGTTTTTAAATTAAATTCTTTTTGAAAGGTCTGCACCTACTCCCATTTTCTTTTTAAATAAAATTATCTGTATTAGGGACATTTTGACTTTGATCATTATGCATTAATGTTCAGTCTCATTTTCTCTAACTCAAAAGCAAGGATAAGAATCTTTTAAAAGAATAAAAAAAAGACCAGGGGAATGCAATCATTGTTGTTGTGATGCTGAAGCAAGACTCAATGGGGTCTTCCGTCAGACATCCCTTCTAAGGGCAAAGATTTTGAAATTTGTGTTGTTCCCATGTGATTCCTAGTTTGTCCAGTGCAAGATAAACAATCTATTGTGACTTGGAAAGTATGGCTAACATGCTTGTTTTATAATATAAGCAATTAATTACCCCTTTTTGTAAGGAAAGCGATAAAGGTACTTTGTTCACCTCAAAAATAAAATCCCAAATGTCAGAGAATTCAGCTAGGTGATTCTTTAATAAAGATTAGGGTAGTTGAGAAAATAAAATGCATGTGCTCTCACATCCTGCAAATGCTAGCCAGGCTAAAGACTGATGGCACATTTGTTCATACCCATCAGCAGCTATATATTACCAAGAAATAATTCGAACCTTGATATCCATACATTCACTGCAGGGGAATGAGGATTTCTCTTTTCCTTCGAAATAGATAGTGGCTTACATGTAATGTTATTATTCATGTTGCTAAAATTGGAAATTCCAACTTGCATAGCACCCTGTAGTTTAAGATAAATGTGTTTGGAGTATGTAAGACAATAAATAAAGTTCTGCCCTTTTCATGTTTTATTACCTCTAGGAAATTGCTCAATTCATAACTTGTCAGTTCATAAGTAGTTCTTGTTCAATTAACCTAAGGTTCAAAGTGTTTTTCTTGCAGAATGGTGTTAGAGGATTCATGCTCGATATGTATGATTTTGAGAATGACATCTGGTTGTGTCATTCCTTTGGAGGAAAATGCTACAACTATACAGCTTTTGTAAGTGTTCATTGTCACATTTAAAGACAACAGTTAGATTATTTCTACCAAGTGCAAAATTTTTACTTAATGTCAAACTCTCTATTGTTGTATTTCGGATGAATTTTATTGATATATAGGTGATTCCTTTATATTTGAATCTTTTTCTCTGTGTTCCAAAATAGAGTTTTCCATAAGCTGCTTTAAGATGCCTGTTAAATGTATCAATTATAATTGCTGCTGACAGCTTTCATTCTCTATGACTAACTGATCTTTCATCCAATTTACCAGCAACCTGCAATTAATGTTCTGAAGGAAATTCAGGCATTTCTTGAAGCAAACCCATCAGAAATAGTTACCATTATCATTGAGGACTATGTTTCATCCACAAACGGCCTGACTAAAGTGTTTGATGCTGCTGGTCTGAGGAAATTCTGGTTTCCTGTGTCTCGAATGCCAAAAAATGGTGGAGATTGGCCAACAGTTGATGACATGGTCCAAAGTAATCAACGTTTACTGGTTTTCACTTCAAAGTCAGCCAAGGAGGCTTCCGAAGGAATAGCTTATCAATGGAGATACATGGTAGAAAACCAATGTGAGTCCTATTACTATTCTTATGTATTGAATATGTTACTGATGCAATGAGGAAAAATGTAATTCGAAAAAACATAATGTTGATGCATCTTGAAATAACAGATGGAAATGGTGGAATGGTAGCCGGTTCATGTCCAAACCGTGCAGAATCACCTACTATGAACACAACATCGAGGTCACTGGTTTTAGTGAACTACTTTCCCAGTGCACCAGACATAACCCAAGCCTGCAAGCACAATTCTGCTCCTTTGATTAGCATGGTTGACACATGCTATGAAGCATCCAGCAAACGATGGCCTAACTTCATTGCTGTTGACTATTACAAGGTATGGATGGTAGAATACTATCTGTTTTTGCCATAAGCAAGAGTAGGCAAGAAAAATTACCCAATTAGGTACACTTACCATTGACTCATAGATTTACATTTCAGAGGAGTGATGGTGGGGGTGCACCAGAGGCTGTAGATGCAACAAATGGTCAACTAGTTTGTGGATGCAATAACATTTCCCTCTGCAAGGTCTGTACTGAAGACTTGCTAATCCAGCATCTCAAAAGTCACTCTATCATAACAATTGTTGATTACACCCAACCCATGCTATTCTATACAGTGATCATAAGATAGAAAGTTTCTCTATATTTAAATTTCTGACTATTGTTTAATTGGTTGCTCTAGGCAAATATGACTTTTGGAGCATGTAACTTACCTCAGCCAAGCATTGCCCCAGAACCTGGATCGGTATCACCGGACTTCAGTAGTGCTTATTTGAGTGGCAGACCAGCTCAACTATGGTGGTTCCTTTGCACAGTTATAGTGATAATCCTCTTGCAACTGTAAAGCTGATTGACACTGAAGAGGAGCAAAAGGGTACATCTTAGTTCTAACCTTGTATTGCACAAGTGGATGATTATTCTTTAATGCCGATCCTAATTACATTGCTTAGAGATGAGATTAGAAGGATTTGTTGATCGGGCTTCATTTATTCGGAAATTGGATATTCAGATTGGTTCAAGACTTTAGTTTATTGGCTAGTGATTTTCTGCCTTTTAATAATAGAGCCTGAAAAATCATCATTGTTTGTTACTGGTAGTCTTGATACAAATCGTGTAATTGTAATATAAAATCCTTGTCCATGCATGGCTGTACCAAAAGAAAAATATAACATCTTTGCTTAAAATATGTTCTTGTGATTTTCAAGCCTGTTGTGATTGTATTATCAATTTTGTCACCCACCGCTTGTCACATTTAACAATTTGTTGGATTACAATGTGAGCTGTAAGCCATTATTGTTAACAACATATTATGAATATGATTTGCATTACAAACAATTTAGTGTTAGGCAAATGTTTTCAAGGTTGCCTACTAGGTTGAAGTTGATTTGTGAAAAAGGCTAGAATGATAAAAGTGTAAACGTGGTATTTTCACACAATAACTTTAACTCATGCTAAGGTTGCCTCTATCACCGTGCAGTTCAAGTGGGACAACTTGAAAAATAGAGGGAGTAACATTTACGTCTTTGTAAAAGCATTATGTAGTATATTTATACCCAATCTATACGCTCTGAGACATTTGATTAGAGAACCAGCATGACTTTTGATTACAGGACCAGCGGTGTTTTTTGGTGCACACACAAAGAAGCATCCATTTAGTAACATGCATTGCACGGGCTGTTACATGGGGTAGTAATAATAAACAAAGAGGTCTTGTTTAGTTGGAGTAATGGCAATTACATTACTTATTTAAACTAGAACAAAAAATGAAAATATGGTGTACAATCAAGATTATAAAACATTAACAATTGGATGAAGGGGTTTCTAACAATGGATGAAAATCCTTTCATTCAATAATTAGTAATGTTTTGCAGTTAATATAGTTTAAATTATAAAGTAATAGACCCAAATTATGAAAGGGTAAACTTATAAAACTTTGAAATTAGGAATATGTTCTTTTTAATAGTTATCTTCTCCTAGCAATATCCAACCAGCATGTAAAGTGTAAACAGACATTGGCTTAGGAGGTTTAAATCTTGACGTTTTCTTCTCCCGGTGATATCCAAGCAAATTGTTGGAGCAAAATAGAGCATTTGTTTGAACCTATGGGCATAGTTGACGTTGTCTAGAACGAAACTTTTGTGTGGGGCTTTGTCTCCCACTTTTTAGTATAGGGATGACTCTGTTTTACCGCTAAACTTTATGGGTAGATTTGGGCATTTGTTTTACCAGTAATCTTGCGAAAGATTTTAGATGGTGGCTCCTTACCCTTAAGGGGTGTGTTTGGTTAGAATAAACTTTTTCATAAAGTAGTTGAAAAAGTGTTTTGCAGAATGTTGGAGAATAATGTAAAGAAAATTATTAAATTTTGTAATGAAGTTTTATTGAAATGTTAACTTTGTTATATTTGGTAAAAAATTCATATAAAAAAAGTTGGTGAGTTTAATATAGGCAAAATTATTGGAAAACTTTTTTTTCTTGAAAAAAAGGTGAGAAAAAAAATTAAAGATTAGAAGTTATATTAAGAAAAATTAAGGTTAAAAATACTACTTTTTTCCCTTTATTTATTGTAGTTTTAAAATGTATAACTAACAAAATATCCTTACAAAAATCCTAAAATGAAGTATTTCCTAGAAAAATAAACCAAACGCCCCCTAAACCTATATATATAGAGAGAGAATGGATACATTCACTTACTAGTTTTATACACCATATTTGTACAAAATCTCAACTATTCATCTCTTTATTTTCAATGATTGAGATTTTTCATTATTTTTTAGGTGAAAAAAATAATTATGTTTAATTAATGTAAATTAATTTTAACTATTAAAAGTTGAGAGATGAATGTTGAGATTTTGTGCAAGTATAATGTGTAAAATTTGTATATAAGTGAATCCCTATTCATATATATATAAAGTATTTTGTAGATCGTTCTCTTAAAATTTTTTTAGAGGACATACTAAAAATTCATTTTTTAATTAATATTTTTAAAAACCAATATTGAATTAAAAATTTTATTTATATAAATTATACATGTAAATTTTCAAATTGTTCTAGTATGTTTGTCTAACGGCCATTTCGTCAATTACAAGAAATATAATACTATTAAATATATATTAATAAATAAATTCTTTTTAATAAAAATATTATAAGTATTAGATTAATATAAAAATTAACATATATGATTTATATGAATAAAACTTTTAATTCAATGAACTATTTTTAAAAATTTTAATTAAAAAATAAAATGTTAAATATATCATTTAAAAAAAATATAAGGACAACTTCCTTTACATTATATACAAAGAAAATTTGACAAAAAATCCTCCAGTCTCCACAAAAGAAAAAGAGATAGAGAGATTGGCCCAATCCAAATTGTAGGATTGACCCATCCTCATCAAGAGCTCATCAAGAGCCCAACTAGGATGACTATGGACTTATGGAGAAGCCCCATTTGCCAAACAGTGGGCCTCCTCACGTTGAGAGTGGGATAGAAATTGTCGATGTCATATGGAAGTGTTCTTCTCGGTCAATTGACCCAAAATGCATTAGGATTTCCTTTTTTCTTTTTTTTTTTTCTTTTTCCTTGCATCCAGTCATGATTTCGATTTTCTTCCCCCCTTTTTAGTTTAGATTTCGATTTTTCTTTAATATATATGAGGGAAAACTTGTAGGTATGAATAAGGGAAAACTTGCATAAACAACCTAGATGGCTAAAAGCCTAAAACTCTACTTTGCAAAATGATTGAAATGATTAATTAAGAATTGTTCACAAGAAAAATATTGTGTTCTGGATATTTAAATTACATTAAAAATATACGTAACTACATTTGTGGTGAGGAAACATTGCTTTTGTGATTATGAAACTTCATTTTAACGTATCCTAAAATGTCACTGCCGTGCCAAATATTAATTTTCCTTCGTTAAGCAATTTAAGGGGATGGGGAAACAAATCTCAAAGTCTTACTCAAGAAAAAAAATTGAAATGGACTACTCAAGGATATAAGGTTTAAAAATTTCAAGAAGTTTGTCATATATATGATTGTGAATTAATTTGTAACCAACACTCTTCAATTTCCTTTTGAAAAATAAAAATGGAATGAAAAGATCTAAACCTTCCGGAGTTGGAATGATTCCAAGTAGAGGCAGACAACAAGATGATTGCAGGAACAAACCATTGGTTTGAAGCATTTTCACATTCGAAAATGGTATAGGGATATTGAATTGTAAACTTACAATTATGTTTCAATATATATATATATATATATGTGATTAACTATATTTATTTGGGGGTTTATGCTTGGTTTTTTTTTTTTAAATAGCAAAAAAATGAATTATTAAATTAATAAAGTAGAAGACGTACTCTAATTTAGATACATTCATTTCAAACTAATAGAAAAAAATATTTGACGGCCTCTTCACTCCCAAGAAAAAAAAAAAAAAATCCTAACCCCCATCATTCTTCTCCTTTCATAGGCGGCAAGTTTTCTAAAATCTTCCTAGGTATGCTCTCTCGCCCTAAAATTTGGGTAGCCATTCTGCCTTTAAGTTTTCTTATTTTCTTTAAATTTTCAATAAAAATTTTTATCCTCAGGTTTCAAATGGAGCTGTCTGCATAGTTAATTAATTTATATAATATATGGTGTTTATTGGTTATCTACGATATTAAATTTGAAAATATTTTTCAAGAAATTCTAAAAACCATTACACGGTAAGAAGTCAGTTTTCTCAAGTGGTTTTCTAAGTTAGTTATTAGGGTTTATATTCTTAGAAATTATATGAGGGTTGAGGTTCTCATATTTTTTATTATATTTTTATATTATATGAAAATCTCATAGTGATAAATTTAAGTGAGATTGGATATGGACACTTATATGCTCCCTGTTTTTGTCTACTGAAATCTTTTTATATGAGTTGTCTAAAAAATTTATATTATGAATGTAATTTTTATTTACCTATCAAAAAACAGTTACATACCAATACCTTAGCTAACAATACAAAAAAAAAAAAAACCACCATACAAATTGTGCAGAGCTTTCTGGCATTTACCATTATGAAAACGATACCATCAAAGAATTTAATTATATACATTAATTTATTTAGTACCACACATTATAAATTTACATTTTTGGGTGGCGACCCATTCCTTGATTGAGAAAATTAAAAAACTTTCTTTGGAGCGGCATTCAAGAGCAGCTACATACAGAGTACATATTCCCAGCGTCCTCTCTTGGTGGTTGGATGTCGTTGCGTAGAGTCGTTTGTTTTAACGCTATATGCCAACATTAAACTGTCAACTCAATATTTTAATATCGCTGGACAAATTGAAAATAGGCAACCAACACCGTTCGTTCAACTATGCCAAAATTCGTGATAACAGTAAGTAGGATCCACCTTTCCATTCCTCATTAAAATATCGATATTAATTGCAAAATTTGGTTCAAGCCCACAACCTTTTCTCTTTTCCCCTACTATACAGTAACCAAAGTCATAAAAGAGTTGAGTTTCCCAACTCCAACTTGAGACTAAGCTCAAAAGATTGAGTTCAAGGTGGATTTGTTGAGTTCGTAATTTAAATATAATTTAATTATATTAAAAAATAATTATATATTAAATATTTAAAATTTTAATTTTAATTTTAATTTTAATTTAAATCTTCTTAGATATATTATATCCTATTTTAGTTAATTGAGCTCTTTTTTTTTACATAGTAATTAGAGATTGAACATTAAATTTATAATTAAAAGTATATGTAATTTTATCATAAACTAAAACTTAGGTTTATTCATCATTATTGAGTTCTAAGAAACTTAACATGACTCATTTACAGTAATGGTCCTACTGGTTAGAGCTGGGCATTGATGTAGTTTGGCCACAAACTAAAAACATTTTTGATTTAACTCAAAATTTTGATTTGATTTGATTTTAACCACATTTTTGAATTTTACGAAAATTTTAAACTAAATTTCGGTTTTTGCATTAAAAAATTTAGTTCAGTTTGAGTTTATTGGTTAAATCAAAATTGTTTTTTAGTTTGGTTAAATTGGAAGCTCTTTTCTGTTTATACAATTTAAAAAGGATTTATCTAACCATCATTATATTTAAAGGATTTATATTTAAAAATATAACAGTAACTGAACCAAAATTTTGGTTCATTTAATTTAGTGTAAAACTACATTAACCAATATAATTGTTTAATTTTGGTTCATTATTTCATTTTTTTTATTCGGTTTTAAATCGAAATACACCCAATCCTACTACATAGGTTTCTCTCTTTCTTTGCCTTTTTTAATCTTATCTTTCTCTTCCAATTGGAATGTCATATTTTTGAATAGTTTACATTTTAGGGGAAAGAGGTTTTTTCCAAAGTGTTGGTGGGGTCAAAACCCCAACCAATAAACCTAAGCGCTTTAAGATTTTAAGGTGAATCATTGAAATTAAAAGTCTGATTTACATACCATATTAACTAGACAATGAGTTACCCAAAGGACTAAAAGTGTATAAAAAATAAGTTCAAAAATTAAACGCATGCACAACTTAAAAAGTGAATCATCATGTTGTATATAATAAAATAAGAGAAACGTGAGTAGGACAAAAGTAAGAATATAGAAAGATAAGGGTAAGAGAATAAGATAAGATAAAAAGAGAAGATATGACAATAAGAAAAGTTTTAGAAGTATGCTTCTATTTTTTCATTTTTCTTACAATACAAGTCTATATATAGGTTAATCGAAAATAGGGGTTTCATAGTTTTAATAAATGAACTTAAATAATTTCCTAAATGTCACTAAGTGGAGAATTGAATGAAGCTTAGTGGATCCTTAAATGTTGTTTAGTGAAACTCTAAATGAAGTTAAGTGGAATATGTAAGATGAAGATGAAAGGTAAAAGGTAAAACATGAAACATCCATTTGTTTGTATAGTTCATAATATTATAAAATTTATAATTAAAATAAAAAATTCTCAATAAATCATTTTTATGTTGTAATAAGTGTCAAAATTGGTTAACACAAGACAGACGTTAGCCTACTTTTATAAATGGACTTAGGTTGAAAGAATGTGGGTTGCTTATTTTTAATATTTGTTGTTATTACCAAAATTAATTTTGGATATTTCTTTCTTTTTCTAGTTAGATTTAGTATTTTAATTTGAATTTTAAATAAAATTTAACTAAATAATTTTATATAATAAATAGATGACAATTAAACTTTTTTTCTTTCAATATGTAGTTCTTATTAAGTATTTTTATTTAATCAATTTTTTTTTCAATTTCTATTTATTTATTATATAAAATTGTTAAGTTAATTTACATAAAATTAAAAGACTAAAACAACTGAAAAAACCCTGATGGATTACTATTTTCTCGTATTTGTTTCCATTGAAATTGATTCTGTGTATATATTTCTTACCATTTTTTCAAATGTCTAAACATATTTTTTTGTCAAAAAAACCCAAAACAAAACAGAACAATACATTTATTATCCTTTTAATTTTAAATTTAGAATTTAGAGATAATTTATTTTTTATTTATATTATTAAAAAAAACCAAAATAAAGGATGAATTATTAAAATAAAATCAAGAGGAAATAACAAAGGTCAAGTATGACAAAAATATTTATCTCATATAAAATATAAAAAAATTATTATTTCTTTAAAAAAATTCTAACTGAAAAAGGTCTACTTCTATTATTTTAAAATAATAATTATTTTTTTAATTAAAAATTTAAAAATAATTTATATTTTTTTATAAAAAATACTAAAAATATTTTATTTTTAAAATACAAAAAGCACGCTAACTCATATATGAAAATTCACAAGGATTACATAAGCATTACACCAACTTCCAGCTTCAAGAATGCTTTATTAATTATGCGGTACATTTTAGGATTTTGGCACCAATCTGAGTAAGAGTATTGCTCCCATCACAACAGCCACTAATCCAATAACAAGACTGTTTTTGGATCATTTCAAAATATTGTTTCTGGAGTCACATGTTTATCCGCAAAAATTGTATCATTTTTTGCCATCCACATTGACCAAATAAAAGCAAATCAAACCACCTGCCATCCTTTATGATTTCCACCTGCCCAAGCATGCTGGTTGAAGACATCTTTACAATTATTATGCATGACGTAAGTTATCCTCCACCAAACAAAACATTTCACCCATACCTTGGTTGCAAATTCACAGGAAATTATTAAATGATTCTCCTCCTCTTTTGCTTTCCCACATAAACTACACCATGTGTCATCTTCCTGTTTGATAATGTTTATTCTGAACAAGTTCTCCTTGCACTGTGTTCGCCCTTGTACCAGAAACCAACTAAAAGCACAAACCCTTTCAGGTAATAGAGGGTTCCAGCATTTTCGAAGATGAATGGTTTCTCCCCTCCACTATCAGTTGCTAGGAGACTGTATGCAGATTGTAGCGTATATAGTCCTTCATTTGCATGACTCCAGTACCACCTGTCTCGAATGGTTTTCCTTGGCTGTGTGTTGTTTAGTAGTTGTAGTTGATGTTCTGCTTGATCCTGCTCCCACGTTAGTAGCTTCCTTCTCCATTTTGGTTTCCAACTCCACGCATCCTCAATCCAAACTCCCATGTCTTGCACTGCGCTTTGCTTATCTGTGGACAAAGAAAAAAACAGGGAAAAGTTTCACCTAAGATG
The DNA here is from genome assembly GCA_020521535.1 of Rubroshorea leprosula. Taxonomy (NCBI): domain Eukaryota; kingdom Viridiplantae; phylum Streptophyta; class Magnoliopsida; order Malvales; family Dipterocarpaceae; genus Rubroshorea; species Rubroshorea leprosula. The sequence goes on from BPVZ01000017.1 coordinate 1,265,969, forward strand.
ACAGATCCTAGCCACTTATCCTTCCAAAAGGATATATTTGAACCCTTCCCTAAATCCAGTTTAAACCCCAATTTCAATCAGTCTGGTTTACTGTCGATAAGCCTACTAATTTTACAAACATCTCTCCACCATCTAGATCCTAACCCACTTCCTTGGCTTACCCAATTAACCCAATTCCCCCCTAATCCACCATATTTCTTCCTCAACACTCTCTTCCAAAGTCGTCCTTCCCTCTCATTAGCTAATCTTCCCCACCATTTGCCTAGTAAAGCCACATTAAACATCCTAAGATCCTTTATCCCCAATCCACCATGTTTTTTGGGTCTACACACTTTACTCCACCTTACCCATGCAATTTTTCTTTTGTCCCCACACCCTCCCCATAAAAGCCTCTCCTCAAACAGTCAATTTTCCTAATCACACCAGCAGGTAAAAGGTATGTAGACATAAGGAAAACAGGAGGTTAGACAGCAGAGAGTTAATAAGGACAATACGTCCTCCAAGGGAAAGTAGCTTAATCTTCCAACCAGACAGCTTCTTCTCAATTTTGTCCACTAGTGCCTTCCATGTGTCATTCCTTCAGAGGCTAGCTCCAATCGACATCCCTAAATAAGTCATTGGGAATTTGCCTTTTTTACCATTTAAAAAATAGGCCTAGCACTGTGTTATTTCCTCCTCCACATTCAACCTGGGTAGCATACTCTTGGTGTAATTAACTTTAAGGCTAGATATAATACTTCTTACAGCCTTTATGTTTTCCTCGGATGCTTCACCAAATAGAATTATGTCATCCGTAAGTTGGAGATGGGAGATTGACAGTCCATTAGAGCCAACATCATCACCTTTAAACAAGTCCTTTTCCATTGCAGATCTTATCCGCCCAGAAAGCCCTTCAGCAACAATAAGGAACAACAATAAGAATAATTTCTGTGTTTATTTATATTACCTTTAAAACATAAATAAGAGATAAAAAGATATATTTTTGTAATAAAATAATTAATTAAATAAAGTAGAGAAAAGTATTTTATAAGTTATCTTCTTAAATTTTTTTAATAATTTATCTAAAAATTTATATTTTAATAAATATTTTTAAAAATTAATAATTAGATAAAAAA
>BPVZ01000017.1:1301186-1317111 GCA_020521535.1 Rubroshorea leprosula
TTTACTTTAAAAATTTTAAATAAAAAAACTCTAATAGAAAATAGTATGGTTTAACGTGGAAACTAGAAAAGACGTGGGTTTCACTTAAAACCAACGCCGTCCACTAATGTTGGGACCCACCCATCTAGAACCACCTTATTGATGTTATCGACGAATTTCCGCTCTCCCATTTGAAAAACTTTTAGGTATTTTTAATCTGCTCGAATAAAGAGGTGTGGACTGTGGAGACAACCTGGACTCGCACATTCTTTTGTTTATCTGTTCATCTTTGACCTTTGACTGCCCACTGTCCACTCGGACCAGCCCCCACCACCCCTCTAATCTCAGACAACTCAACCTAATTATTAATTTTTCACACTTTACTTTTCCATTCCTACTTTTTAGTCTTTTCAATTTACTCCTACTGTTGTAAATAAATTGAATTATTTGCAAGTTATTTGACTTGAGTTTGATCATACTTAACTCGAGTCACAATTGAGTTTGAGTTTGAATTTTAGCTTAAAATTTTGAATTGAGTTTGATGTGCATTTAAATTTTAATTCAATTCAATTTAATTATATTAAAAAATAATTATATATTAATTTAAAATTATAATTTTATTATAATTTAAATATTAAATTAAATGTAAATACTTAATTGACTTCACAAGTTGAATTTAAATTGTTAAATATTTAAATAATTTAATAGTAATATCTTTTCGTAAAAAAAAAATCTTAAATTAAAATTGGATAACATACGAATAGTAAAATGTGATAAGAAATTATTACTTCTCATTATGCATTAAAAAAAAAGTTGAATTTGAATTCAATGTATTTAAACTCAAATCTACTCATTTATGGTCCTATTTACTCCCCAATATTTTCAGAATTATATTCGTATTTAATGATGTATGAGAATTGGGTGGGATCATATCATTATTAATGCAATAGTTTCCATCAAAATACCTCTTTCATCACTTTTTAGTTTTTTTCAATTTGCTACCCAACCTTTTCTGTATTAGTTTTTTATTTAACAATAATGCATGAGAATCAAGTTACTTGCTATTTACTAAATACTTTGGTTTATTTATTTCACTCCAATTTAAATTGTAAACAATGTAAGGAAAAGTGGTTCTAGCTAGATTTCTTCTAATTAAAGGCATTTTTTATGAAAAGCTGCTCTTTTTAGTTGCTTTTTAAAGCAATCTTTTGGATGTCATGTTCAATCTAATTATGCCCATCTCGTCAATAACAATTTCCTTGGGTAAAACTTTTTTTTTTTTTAAGTAAAAGACTAATTAAGGTTTTTTGTTTAAAGGATAATTTTTCAAAATTTTATATCTAAGTTTGAAATCTTTTATATACCAAAAGGATATGTTAGGAATAAAATAAAAACATGTTTAAAAATTATAAAATGAATTAGAATCGATTTATATATAATTTTTATACTATGTAAATTATTTATATAAAATATTAATTATTTTTCTCTTTATTATAAATTATTAAATTTTATTTACATTTTATGATATATATTTTTTAAATTAAGACTTATTTGTAAATATTATGTGTAAAAGAAAGGTAGTTCTCATAAAATAGGTTAAAGTAAAAATGATAAAGTCTTAATAAGAACCTTTAATGTTCTTTAATAGTAATAAAAGGTAAGACAATTAAATAAAAAATACTTATATTTAATATATGTGACAACCTGATATGAAAATGATATAATCACTTGATATAATAAATGCATAATTATAATAATTTTATATAATTATTTTTTATTAAAAAAATTTTATTTATGATATTATATATATGTAGAGAAACATTCTTAATACATATTTTTTTTATTCAAAAAATTTAAATTTAAAATCTCATTTAAAAAAATTAAAAATTTTTACTTATATCAATGTATCATTGGTAATTATAATTTTATTTATTACTAAATAAAAATAAAAAGAGTATAAAAATTAATAATTTATTCATATTGACCCTATTTTATATTTGGTATTTTTATTATTAACGAAAACAATGTTGAAAATAAAAATCCTAATCCACTGACCAAAAGGAAGCTTTCTCTTCTGCATGGTCGGAAGTCTTGGTCTAGCTTTATAACGCAAAGAAGGTACACTTTAGAGACTCCCGTTACTATTTGGTTTCCTTTTTTTGCAGTCACAGACCACGATTTGACACAACGACCAGACTGTAAAGCACCTACCAACATGATGTTGTTGCTAATCTCTCCAACTATTAGCCAGTAAAAAGCATTGACACACAAACAGTTTCCCCTTAAAAAACAAAAAGAAAAACAAATGTTAGTGGCGCAGTGTATTTAAAACTATTTCTCACTAATCACAATCCGAGCAAGTAACTCACTTAAGTTATTAACTGTTGATTTATAAATTTAGTAGTTAAAAATTATACCATTACATCACAAGACCACTACTCCCTAATCATGTTTTACTGTTCATCATTCACAATCAGTGAATACTACCATTCTTTTAGTGAGGCCAATTCCTCCGTCTCATTAAGAACCCTAATGATTATAGGACTTATTTAATAACAATATGTATAGAATGGACTGAATAATAATTAATAATCTATTTGGTTTAAAGCAAAAGTAAAGAAAATAATTCTATATTTAATTAAAAAAAATTATTTTTTTCAATTCTTTTATCTCTCTAAATAAGAAAAGAAAAAAAAGAAAGAAATGCAAGGAAACGAATGAATACAACGTCCTTCCATTCACTTTCCTTCTTCTTCTTTCTCTATTTTTCTCGAATCCAACGTATTATTACTGTTAGATTTGAAAATTAACAATTGATAACTTTTACCAAGAAAACATAACGACTGCAAAATGTAAGGGCATAACTGCAAAAAACGAACTCCAGACAATCAATGATAATCTCAGAAACAGTAAAGCAATATTGCGTTTGATGTAAACAGAAGTTAGATTTTAAGAAAGTGGAACCCACCAGTCGCACATTTCGTTTGACCAGACCTCCCTTCACTCTGGGTTAGGTTCCAAACCCATAAATCCCCACACGTGTGGTCCTGGCCCTGGGAGTCAGATAAGAGCAGACCCAACCCACCCAGCTTGCTTCAGAGTTCAGTCCCACCATCCCCCTTCCCTTCCCCTGCTGTTCAGTACTTTGTTCCCTCTGTTTTCCCCCATATAACAGCAAGACAAAATCCCTTACCAAAACACCACACAGAATTTGCAGTCTCCGCACCAATATCTGGAGATGCCTGCAAGCTTGGAGCCACTGGATTTGGGTGTCCAAATTCCTTACCATTTCCGTTGTCCGATCTCTCTCGAGCTCATGCGTGACCCTGTCACTGTCTGCACCGGCCAGACTTACGACCGCGCTAGCATCGAGTCCTGGGTGGCCACCGGGAACTCCACCTGTCCTGTTACTCGCGCTACGCTAACTGATTTCACGCTCATCCCTAATCACACCCTCCGCCGTTTAATCCAGGACTGGTGCGTCGCGAACCGGGCGTTTGGAATCGAGCGAATTCCGACTCCGAAGCAGCCTGCTGAACCGGCCTTGGTTCGCTCCTTGCTTAATCAAGCTTCGTCCAAGTCGAATCCTTACCAGTCTCGTCTCTCTGCGCTACGTCGGCTCAGGGGACTCGCTCGTGACTCGGATAAAAACCGTTCTCTGATTTCCTCTCATAACGCGCGGGAAATCTTGATTAATGTTATCTTCTCGGATTCGGAATCGGATGCGTCCGAGTTGAGTCTCGAGTCGCTCGCTCTGCTGGTTATGTTTCAACTCACCGAATCAGAATGCGCTTCGATTGCTTCACAGCCGGAACGAGTCGGTTATTTATCAAATCTATTGTTTCATTCCTCCATCGAAGTCCGAGTCAACTCAGCGGCACTGATCGAAATTGTTGTCGCCGGAACGAAATCCTCAGATCTTCGAGCGGAGATCAGCAATGTAGACGAAATCTTCGAAGGAGTCACGGATATATTAAGAAATCTAAATTCATATCCACCGGCGCTTAAAATTAGCATTCGAGCTTTGTTCGCCTTGTGCCTGATGAAGCCGACCAGACAAAAGGCAGTTTCCGCTGGTGCGGCGGAGACGCTTGTGGACCGCTTAGCAGATTTGGATAAATGCGACGCAGAGCGAGCTCTGGCGACGATAGAGTTGCTCTGCAGAATCCCGACAGGGTGCGCGGCTCTAGCGGCACACGCGCTGACGGTGCCTCTGCTGGTGAAGAAAATTCTGAAGATCTCAGATCGCGCGACAGAATACGCAGCAGGAGCGCTTCTATCACTTTGCTCGGCGTCAGAACAGAGCCAGAGGGAGGCAGTCGGCGCAGGTGTACTAACGCAGCTACTGCTGCTGGTGCAGAGCGATTGCACAGAGAGAGCGAAAAGGAAGGCGCAGATGTTGTTGAAGCAGCTTCGGGACTCGTGGCCGGAAGATTCCATCGGAAATTCGGATGATTTTGTTTGCAGTGAGGTCGTACCCTTCTGATTGGAAAAAAATAAAATAAAATCTGAATTTTTCTTCTCATTATTAGCGTTTTTTTTTCTTTTTTTCTTTTTTAAGGAAAATTCAGTTTTTAGTTAGTATTTTAGATGGGTATATAGAGGATTGTAATTGTGTATGTAATTTTTGTATCTAAGATTTTTGTTGAAAGTTGGAACAAATGAAAATGAAATGATAGAAATCTGTTTGTTATATTTTGTTTGATTGGCTCTTTGGTTTTTATGAAGGAATTCTGGTTCAAAATCTGATTTGAAATGTTGGTTTTTGAAAATAGCAGTGTTGCATATAAGGATGAGGATCTGGATTTGAATTGTATGATATATGAGTAAGACGTTTTTATATGAATATTTAGTTTAAATTATATAATATATGAATAAGATGTGTTAAGAACTTGATAATGGCCATGTATATATATAATTTTAATTTTAATTACGTGATATATGCGAGTAGGATGGGTAAAAAATAAGAAGGCGAAATAGAAGAAGAGGTTAGGTTTCTGTTGATGTCTATACAGCTCGTTAGCCAGATACCTACTTCGCAAGGGACAATGAAATGAACTAACCTTTTCCTTTTAAAATTTATTCAATTTTTTTTTTTAAAACACACTTTTTACAGCTCATGGTTGATTTCCAAAAGCTGAAAAGATATACACTGTAACGGGCATATATCATAAGCTTGAACAGAATCGATTGATTTCCAGTTGCTCTGCTCTTACTCTCCAAGGTGAATTTCGCCCATAATCTTTTACGTTTGATTCCATTGTTGCGTTTATCCAAACACGTAGATTTATCTGTTTTTAGTGTCTGCTGTTATTTAGTGTTTTCTATGTCTGGTTCTGGTTTTGTGTTCTGCATTTTTTTTTTCTTTAATTATGGGGTGTACCTGAACTATCTTTAATTTTATTATATTATATCATGTTTGGTTGGCCAATAAGAAAAACAGTGGAATTGGCCACCTGATTTACTTTACTTATTTATTAATCAAAGATTCAATTTTTGCATAAGGTTTTTATGTTGATAAACTTTTGTGAATTTATTAATCTTTATGGGAATGACCTAACCTGTTTGATGGGATAAATGAGGTTTAAAGAAATAGCCTAGTTGCCACTTGAGAAGAAACTAGTTGTTATTCATATTCCAATCTAACCAAACTCATTTCCCCACTCCCCATTGTACTAATTGCCCCTTTTCAAAAAAAAAAAAAAAAATTGTTATTACCTTTTATCTTTTGTCAAGATTTTTATAGTAAGTTCTAACGTGGCCAACTCTTGATGGGTTTTGCTTTTATTCTTTGGTCATTTTCTCCTTTTGGACAAAGAAACATAAAATGGGGACTGTTCAATAGGAAGTTTGACCAAAGATTGCAAAAGATAGGGGCGTGCTGGACCAAAAAGGTCCACAAGATAATAATGACAACTAAAAATTTTTGAATTAGGTTGTGTTTGTGTGGCTTAAAGATGTGGGAGATGATCATCACATGTTGGAGGTGGGCATAAGACCATGGAATCACATGGCATGGTTTCTTATTCTTCATTTTCCTTTCTCATGTGTGATGGATGCCTCACATGCCCTAAACCCAACTTTGTTCCTACCCTTTTGGTCACTACAACAAATGGGGAAAATTCCTTTGTCTTTGTACTCTAAGAGTTGTAGCATTTGGGTCCCAACATTTAATGTCTCCCTCTTAACTTATGTGGGTGTTTTTGGCATTCTTGATTTACCCATGTGCTTCCACTCATGCTCTTCTTTACCTTGTATTGTGTATTGGAAAGATGCCATTTTTCCACTCATGAAAGTTCTCTGGCAGGGTGGCAGTGAAATGTGGACTTTTTGTGATATGCCTTTTGTTTCTCTGTTTATAAGTAAATTGTGACATGTAATTAATGTTTGAAAAAAGCGTTTTTACATTAAATTACACAATAAAAATACAATTTAATTTATAAATTTATTAAAATATTGTTAATAAAACTCTTTTTTTTTGTTATTTTATTAATAACATTTTAATATTAATCGAACAACACTTTTATTGTATAATATCACTTGAAAAATACCAAACTTTTAATGTTTTATCTGTTCACTCTATATGTAATTATATATATATATATATATATATATATATAGGAGGATTTCAAGTCTTCAACCTCCAAGAAAACCATCTATGGTTTTTTTTATGAAGTCAAGATTTCACTGATTTGGTATTTATAATTTTGATTTTTTAGTATAATTAATGATGAGTTATGTAATTAGGTGCGGCTCTTCATCAAATTCCTTCCCACACATTTTAAGGTTCATAAACATGCATGATAAAAGATCCTAGCGTCTCTTTATTATTTAACAAGGATTGATATATAAGATGCAACGTTTGGTAGGTCTTTATTGCTAGCTACATCCTTAATTTGATCCTGAAATGCAGAACTTGATGCAGAAACTGTGTTTGAAATGGTGTAGCTGAGATCATTTTATTGCCTAAGAGAAAGGGGTTTTGTTCCTTTACGCTTACTGATTGGTTCTTAAATCGAAGGGAATGCATTATAACTGTGATTTATAGCTGTTTCGGTGCTATACACAGTTCAGTTATCTGCTACCCTTTCTTGTATTGCTGTTGTGGGCTTCACATTGAATATGGGTAGGTGTTGGGGGGAGGATACAAAATGCATGGGGCCGATGGTGTATTTGAGCAGAAGGGACAGCGAATGTTTGTTTTATGTAAGGGTTGAACTACATTCCCCGATCGTCGTATAAATAAACATGAACAAAAATCACATCATCTTGATCTTGAGCTTCTCCAACACAGCAAGTGGTGGTGCAGAGGCCATGCACAGTTCTTTAATACTGCAGTAACTGCACAGATGCCCATCCGTGCTTTTCATCGCCACAGAGATTGGTAACAACATTGGAGGATGTCCATGTCTGAAATTTAAATGGAAATCTAGGAACCGTAGGTTGGTTCGGAAAACCGGTTGAAGGTAGGAGTAAAACGAAGGAAAAACTACTCTCCTGCGTCTCCTGGAAAAGTAGGAACAAAGTGAAGCAAAAAACTAGGTCCATATTTTTCTTTTGCTTTGTATATTAAGCTGCAGGTTGTTACTATAATAAAGAACTATTCATACCATTCTAAAATGCTTGATATTGTCAGTAATATTATTTCAAAGTACGATTATGATTGTCGCTTCACTTTGAAGTGCCAATCATTTTGTCGCTCATGCTGAATTCATAACATTGACAGCATCTCCATCTACATTTTAGTTGTAATGAAGTTCATGAACAAGTAAAACCAATTTGAAAAGGATATTGTCCATCCTATTATGAGATGATACATGACAGGAAAAAAATAAAATTCTTACTCTTAACAATGACCTTCTCGCTCTTGTTTAAGCAAGGCTGTTGTCTTGCAGATGGGGCAGAGATTTTTCTGCAAAAGCCATTGTTTGATACAGTTGGTGTGAAATTCGTGACCGCAATCTAATACCCCGAGATCATCCCCTTCCACAAATTCCTCCTGCCAAAAATGGTTTAAGAAGGTGAGACAATGAAGCTAAAGCAATTTAAAGCTGCCATCTAGATTACTTTTTAACTCATACCTGGCAAACACAGCATGGTTCAACATCTTGTGAGGGTCGTGTTGCAGTTGACCTGTATTTTTGCTGCTTCATCAACTCCAAAATGGTTTCCTCGCTCAGTCCAGTGTTCACATCCCCTATTCGTTCTTCTAATGCTAACAATTCCTGATAGTCCAGTTGTTGGCATAAGGGGAATGACCTTAACTGTTTAGAGTTAAGAAACAGAAAGGGAAGTAGGAAGTCCTTTTTACCTCATAAGACATGTTATCCACATCAAGGCGCATATCTCTGTGCCTGTCATGCATTTCAGCCATGCCATGGAATACGAATGGGTCAAAAAGCATATAATCCTGAAAGATCACTGATCAAGGTCAAATGTTGCACAGAATCAGATGATGTTGGTACAAATCAAGCATTGTCCCTGGACACTGAAATCACTTGTGACATTATTCAATTGGCAAATTTGCAAGCTATTAGGTATAACAACAATTAAATCGTCTCTTTCATTTCTCTTGAAGACACCAAAAAATTAACTTACTGTAGGGCTTAATTGCTTTAAAGCTGCAGATTGTTAAGATCTGATGCCCATTACAGTAAATTACAGTGAGAACATTTTAAAGAAACAGTCTCTTAAGAGTTCTGTAACAGAACCTTAATTTTATTAACAATGCATATAGCCAGTTCAACTCAAATCAACTAAGACTCAATCCCAAATTGATTGGATCAGCTATACCATCCATTTTCTTCATTTCATTGGACTTCACAGTCACTAGAATATCTAACAAGGCTTAATCCTTCCTTTTCAATTTTCAGCCCAAGCAATCTTCAGTTTCAACTTGCATATGAGCCATATGGCCTTTGACCACAAGATATAGTGTTTTTAACCGGATAAAAAGCGAAGGAAACTATCAAAGCATACCCCAAAAAAAAAAAAAATCTCTAACCTTGAAACACAACATATTATGAAAATGTCAAGGTAACAAAATTAGAACAATTACACAAGTCAAAACCAAACCTCAATTCGTAGGTTCTCCCCTCTGTTCATGGCATTCAAGACTTGACGAATCTGGTACATGGGGAAGAAATTGAGCAAATTCAATCAGTTAAACAATCAATTTTACTAGCAAAACATTAATTTCTAAGACTTGAGAAGACTACCTAATAACATTGCTTTGCATAATTAAGACAACATAATCTATCATTAATTGATTGATTATTTGAAAATAATTGCCCTTTTCACTTTCTTGATGATAAGAATTAACCTATTTGGATTGCAACAACAAACAACTTCAGAAGTAATTATTAGGGAAATCCATTGCCCTTCCATGTTATCTAATGCCCTTTTACAACAAAGAAAATGAAAACCCATCATCCTTGTATAAAGCATTTGGAGAATTGCCTTTTTTTTTTTTTCCTTTTTCTTTTCCATGAAAACTGAAAAATCTAAAGACTTATGATATCTAAGGAACTTTTCTTTAGTCCAAGTGAGCATTTCATATTAATTTTGCAAAAAAATAAAATAAAAAGAACAACACAGATCCATCAGGACATCCATGGAACTTGCAATTTCAGCTCCAATTAACACTCAACAAGATGCTGCTATGCAGGCTGCATGATTTATACTGGCAACATGCAATTTATCTATCCCTCCATCACCTATTGGAATTGATGAGAGAAGATAGCAAACAAAACTATGCAAAAGCAATGACAAATTGGGTGTGTTTTTTTGGTTTGGCTAATTTTATCATCCAATAGCTTTTTTCCTTAACAACTGGTTAGGGCGTCTGGAAACATCAGTCCACAGGCTGATTTTAAGTTATTAAGTAATAGATATTAGTTGTTCTAACAGCTACAGCTATTAGCTATTCCTAACTGCCAAACCAAACAAAACCATTATGTCTTCAACTTTTCTATTGATAAAAAATAAAATAAAATGCCAATCATGAAACTTTCCCATTCAAATAACTTTCTACAAGCAAGATTTACTCCACGCTACATCCCAAACAAAAGGAATACCTTAATATGACCTCAATCCACCAAAGGATGGCTCAAAGAAAAAAGCTACTAGCATCTTCCTCAAATACTTGGTATGTCAACTTCAAACAATTACTCCCCTTTAGTTTCAATGTATTTGTAACATCTAAAACCAACTAACAATTGGTGTAGTCTACATTCATATTTAAGTCCACAGCTTTTCCCTTACAATTAACTGATGTGAAATTTTCACACTTAATAAGTCCTCTTGTGTGCAGGTCCACTAGGCCTCCACATGAACATTCTCCAAGCCACTGTCATCTCACCTTGGGTTGCATGTCATGGCTTTCAAACTTGCAGCAACTCTCTTAGGTTGCACAACTGAGCTGGCTTGCAATGCTCTCCCCTAGGTTGCGCACTAATTAGGCTTGTAGCAACCACCCTTGGGTTGTCCACAAAACTTAGTCCTAGGTCTTGATACTATGTAAACATCCACCTAAAACTATTGGCAATAAGTGGGGTCATCCACATTGTTTTTAAGTGCAGAGGTTTTGCCTTAAATTCTCCACTCCATAACATCACCACACTCCTACAACATAAGCACCAGAGTCCCTGTGGGAAATATCCCAGAAAGTAGAAACTAAAGGTTGGCTAAAATCTAATAACCAAAAAGCAAGATCTCACCTAATGCTCTACAGAATTGGCTAATCTCCGTCTCTTATATTGAGGAATAGGGAAAACAATTTATATAACCAAAGTAACATTAATTAAGTTGAAAAAAATTGGAGATCAATTAACTGAACCTGCACAAGCAATTTCTTTTGACAATCCAATGGGAATAATGGTAATTAAAAGAAATAAATTCCAAATGCCTACAAAAGAATTGTAAAATGAGGGAGATGATGAGAACAATATAAACAAAGATGTGAGAACCAAAGTGACAAATTTTTAGATTTGAGAAAAAACAAGATACAGGAATGGCAATATTGTGGTGAAGACCATAACATGATGCCTATCAGTGTATAACTATGGAAATTGTAGAAATGCTAGGGGAATCTCATTATCATGAAGACCATAGCATGATGCACATCAATGTATAACTATGGAAATTGTAGAAAATAGAAATGCTAGTGAATCTAAAAACCAAATATCAGCATTATGTGATTACAGATTTTAATGAGAAAAATCCAAATGAAAGTAACCTTAGACTTACGTATGCACTGTGAGAGCAAAGTTCAGAATGTCAAAATTATTCAGTACACATACCTCTGATATTAACCGGTGTCTCCCTTCGATGTCAGCAGCTAAAGCTCGCAAAGAATGAGGCATTCCAAGAATTTCATCACCTTGCCTCTCCCACAGGAATGATGACCTTGAATGTGGTTGATTATTACCTTGGCTACGAGATCCAGATGACCCTGCTGTCTCTTGTGAGGACGAAGAAGGGCCTGCAGGCAGCTGGGGAAAATTACCAATATGAACAGCAGCTTCAGAGTCAATAGATGGAAATAAAGACCAAGGAGAAAATTCTGATAATCTTGGCTGATTTTGTGCTGAAGTGGAGTGTAAAGAAACCCAAGGACTATGGGGAGAATTGATGCTTGAACTGTTTCCAGTTTGAGCAGAAGATGGAACACCACCAGATGTGGTAATGTTACCAGAGGACAGAGTCCAGCCTGTTGGATCTTGTGCCATGTTTCTTGTCTCACTTGCAGGAATCAATATGGGATTTTGTGCATTGCTTCTGGGGATGTTTCTTATGTTCACTTCCTCCTGCGAGCCTTCACCTCTATCTCCAGCATTAATAGATGGATTTCCAGCTTGTGAACTGAAAGCACCAGTCCAACGAAAAGGAGGCACATTGCTTGATGCAGCAGAAATATGCACTCTGTGAGGTTGATTCTGAGCAGAAGTTGAATTTGCAACAACTGTAGCTGTGGATCTTAAATCTAAAGAGTTATTATATGGTGCAGGTGTAGGTGACTGATTAGATGAGGAGGACCGTCTGGAGAATGCTGATGATGATAGACTAAGCGGCAAAGAATCTTGTTGATTTCCTGGATTTGTTCTTCTACTACTTGAAGATGGAAAAGCATCAGTGGCTACTTCTCTTAAACCAAACCCAACACTCAAGTTCAGCTGATCAGGAGGAATAGCTTGAGGTGTAGATAAACTCAAACTGCTAGAAGCATCATTCCGAGGAAGACCTGTATGCCATGAACCATTTTCAACTTGTTGGGAGCAGCTTGAATTAACATCAGAATAAGACTGTCCTGATGTGCCTTCAAGGGCTTTTCTCTTGCAAGATGAACCCCAACAGCTAGAGCTGCTACTGCTTTCTTCCACCATGTAACTAGAGCTCCCAGATGAACTCCCAACATTATCAAAAGCAGTAGATGTCCATTCTCTTTCTAGAGCAGATGAGTTATGGAGATCAGGGCCTATACTAGCTGCAGTAGCTGGCACATGACTAGCACTGCCACCAGTATATTCTTCATTTAGATTCACATTTTGTGGAATATGATTAGAGCTGGAACCTTGCAAATATATGGGCCCATTTCTACCCTGATTGGCACTCTGTCCATTGTGAACTCCTGCAGGAAAAATAATATTTGTTGATTCAATTTGCCTTCGTTCAGACCTTGGACCAGCCCCAGCATGAACACTATAAGAAGAAGGTGACCAACCACATTCCATTTTTATTCCATCATCATTAACCTGGTTTTCTGGGCTTAATCTAGAGCTGGGCTCACCAGAATTCCAAAAACTAAAACTCTGAACTTCAGTAATTGCATTGCTTTCCATTGCCCCACCAGAAGTTAATGCATAATTGGACAGCCAGGTTTCAGCTGGATCCAACACATTATTCAAAGAATTATGCTGAGTCATACTGGTATTATTGGGAGCAGATCCCTGATCAATGTTAACAGAGTCCAGGAAGGAGTTAATCGTACCCCCTCGACCTTGCATCAGGGCCAAAATCTAACCCCAAAAGAAATCTAGGAAGTGATAAACAATTATATCAAATTCCCCCAGGAACTCATCATTGAAGCTACAGAATCTCAGGCAGAAGAAAAATTGTTCAGCCAAGATAAGAGGAAAACCATCAGCTTAAACCAGTAGCACTTTATCTGAAATGAAGGAGATGTCAAAAAGGTCAGGCACTAGAGTTCTGAAACAGAAAGGTAAAAAACCAAAGTAATACAGAAGAAGATATCAGTAAAGTCAAAACAGGTACATACACTCCCAACATACAAAAAAGAAGGCTTCACAGTTCTTTAGCTTTATTGCGTGTTATTTAGTTTACTTTGCATTTGCATTGACTGTACGTTCACAAGTGAAATTCTTAGCCTAACATCTGATGATCTGAAACCTCAAAATAGCAACTGGCTCAGCCACAACAGATGTTGGTTGTCAAAGGAAGCTGCCAGCAGCAATAAGATTTTTTTTTTATCAGCACCAGCAGCAATAAGATTAAGTGTAACCAAATTTAGCTTCGTTTTTTTTTTTTTGTTTCACAGATTCATATTGAAAAAACAGAAGGAGTACTGGCAGCAGTAGTTTCTAGCACAAAATTTCAGTTAGAACCTACACAATGTCACTTACCAATTGACAAATTAGCACATAAAAGGGTTCCTATAAAATGTACACAAAAACGGCTCACTAACTACTTCCTATATAGAGAGACTGCAAGTGCTGATATGGAGGGCCTTCTCTCACTTTAGGATGTTCTAATTATCACTAACTATTTAACTTATCATATAAAATACATTACATGTGAGAAAAAGAAAGGAAAACAAAGGATTTGGTGAATGATAAGAAAACTAAGGTATTTAATAATCTCTGAACTGCTGGTCAAAAATAAAATGCTTTCACAAGGAAACATCATAAGATCAACATTTTTTGTTGAAATGATTCAAAGATCAATGGAGAAGGACGAGATTTTTAAGTCATATTCTCTTTTTGAGTTTTTATGATAAATTGTGGATTTAATTCTCTTTATTTTCCTTTTGTTAGAAATTAGCATGGTTTCTCCCATCCAATATGGCTTATTGGCAAGGATGTTAGACAGATCTCAGATGGTATTGCCAAAGTGGAGCACTCTCCACATCTACAGAATTCAAACTGCTAGCAGGGCACATTTTAAAGATATGTTGATCAAAAAGTTCTTGCATTCTTTCAATGGTTTTTCTAGGCACAAGTTAAGAGTGCATTTATTGCACCTTTTCTCCAGTAATTTGTATGGAAAGTCACAAAAGTAAACTTTGTTTTCAACACCAGTGCTGCATGCATAATTTTAATTGGGAAGCAGATAAAATTAAAGTCTTTTTTTTTTTTTTTTCATGAAAAAAGGTACAATAAATGCATTCTTAATCTCTGCTCTAAGGGCACAAGTTAGAAAAATCCTGCTTCAAATACTCAAAACTATTATCTTTCACTGACCTATAACTTTACCAAGGAAAAAAACATATAACAAAAATACTCCTTCAAGTATATTCCTTTATGATGGTAAGCTATTACCTCATATTTTCTACATATTACCCTAAGAACCAGCCTAAGAGCACAGACACTCATGTGAGCACATTATGGGCTTATATCTCTTGAATAAGAATATAAAGGCTTTCATAACAAATCCTTAGACCAAAGACCCCAAATCAACATAAAAACCAAATGCTGATAAAAGAACTGGAGATCAAAATGTCAATCATTGATCTCAACCAAAGAATGCAAGCTGAATTAGACAGGAACTCTACACACAGAATTTTGGCACATTGACAAACCATAAACTAAATGGAAAAAACAAAAACAACCGAAAATTCATAGCCGCTTATATACCCATAAAGCTTAATACTTCAGAGGAAACTAACAGTGAAAATCCCAAATTCCATTTCTTCCTTCATTACTCAATATTTGGCAAATCTGGCATCAAATATTTAACATGAAGATTCCCCAATCGGAATATTGGGACATAAATTTGAACAAAAGAAAATAAGATTAAAATCGCAAAATGCACCTAGATAAAATCCTATAAAATTCAAAAACTTTATCAAAAAAAACACAAGCTGGTTCAACCCCGATCCCTCCGATCCTCACAAAATTACACGATAATGTAATTAAGACAGTAAAAATAACCAGAAAATTCATGAAATTTCAAATGGGTCTTGCAGATTTTCCAAGATCAACCAGAGCTAAAAATATTTTTAAAAAAAATTATAAAATCAAGAGGATCACCTGGAAAAACCAAAGTCGATCAAATGGGTTGTCGAGACGAAAAGGGCATCTCAACCAGCAGCCGTCGTTGATGGAGAACGAGGGACCGAGGCGTTTTCTCCGATTCCTGATATTTTCCCTCTCTCTCTTCTCCTTCTTGGTCTCGGTTTCGGTTCCTGTTAACTTTTTATGTTCCTGATGAGAAAGAGGAAGAAGATAATTAGAAGAGGACAAGGTGAAAAAGGCTGAGCAATGGCTAAGACCTAAATAATTTTCGAGGAAATTTTTATTAATAAATTGCGTGGGGAGCAGGGGGACCGGTGGCCCGGCGGTGGGGGAGGAGGAGTTGGGAGGTGTCACTAGTCTCCTTAGTGGCTTGAGACACTTTGTGTATTTTTTTCCCCGGAGTTTAAGACATTTTGTTGTGCACGTATCTTTCATGCATTTGCATGGGTCCGCTTATAAAATGATCTTTTCTAATTGTTTTAATTTAATTTTTTTTTATAAAAAATAGTTAATAAAAAATTTAAAAGTAATGTATATTAATTCTGATTTTAACCATTTATTTGAATAAAAATTAATTAAAAAAATGGAGGGGAGGAGAGTGAAAGAGAACGGAAGAGAAGTGAAGCAAAAAAAAAAGTTGATATTAATTTTGTTTAAATGGATAAAAATAAAGAAAATGAGAGAATAAATTTTTA
>BPVZ01000017.1:1352814-1373030 GCA_020521535.1 Rubroshorea leprosula
TTTTTTTTTTTTTTTTCACCTTAGCACTCTCCTTGGAACTCACTCGTTCACTTTGGTATTGCTTTGCTGGTTACTCGTTTGTTGCCTTTGCATGCATAGGTATTTGTAGGGTGAAAACCTAACCACCCATGCATGATTTTCTTTGCCTCATTAGATGCGAAAACATGTAATGGTTGAAATTACCATTCAACCATTCAACAAGAGCTGCTACAAGGGCATCCTCTTAACTATAAGATGAGAAAATTTACCACATGGAAAGGCCATGTTTTCAAATGGGTTGGACTTCTGCTAACAATCTCCCCCTCCAGCCCATGGGAAGAGACTTACATCCCAACTCTTTACTTGGAGTCTATCTCGGCCATCTCCCTCCAATATTCAAATATTTCCTTAGGAAGAACTTTCGTCATCATATTAGCAACATTGTTGTTTGTGTGAATCTTTCTAAGTTAAAACTGCTTGTTCTCTGTCACTAAGTGCAACCAATGATATCTCACATCTATGTGTTTTGTTCAGGCATGGTACATAGCATTCTTGCTCAAATCTAAAGCACTTTGGCTATCACAAAATACTATGTACTCTTTTTGCTTCAATCCCGTTCTGGAAGGAATCCCTTCATCCAAAGCATCTCTTTATTAACTTTTGTAGCTACAGTGTATTTAGCTTCAATTATTGATAAGGCAACACACTTCTACAATTTTGATTACCATGATACAGTGCCCTTTGCAAAAGTGAATAAATACCCTTAAATAGCTTTCTATTATCAAGGTCACTTGACATGTTTGTATATGTGTATCCTTTTAGAATTGGTTTAGTCTACTAAAAAGTCAAACACAACTCAATGGTTCCTCTCAAATATTTGCAGGTCCACTTAATAACTTTCTAGTGAATCTTGCCTGGACTAGACAAGAATCTGTTTACAACACAAACATGAGTAATGTATGGTCACGTATATACCATTGCATACATTAGTGAACTGACTGTAAAAGAATAAGGAATAGATAACATTTTCTCATTTTCTTCTTTGGTACTTGGACAAGATCGTTTACTTAGCTTAAAGTGATTTGCAAGAAGGCTACTAACTTTCAAGCATTTGTTCAACATTCTTTTCCTGTGATAATCACGGCTTCCCAACCTTTCGATCATGGGTAATAGCCATACCCAAAATTTGCTTTGTTGGCCCCAAGTCCTTCATGTTAAAGGACTTTGATAACTCCTTTTTAAACTTGCAAATCTTCTTGGCATCTTGTCCCAAAATCAGCATATCATCAACATATAATAAAAGGGTAATGAAGTTGCCATCAGGAAATAGTTTGGTGTAGATACATGGATCTACATTTGTTCTTTTATAACCACGACTCGTCATGAAAGAGTCAAACTTAAACCAGTGTCTTGGAGCTTGCTTTAGTTCATACAAACCCTTTTTTCAGTTTGCAAGCCATATGCTCCTTTCCTTCTTCTTCAAAACCTTATGGCTGATTCCTATAAATTTCCTCATGTAATTCACCATAGAGAAATGCAGTTTTCACATCTAATTGCTCGAGCTCAAGATTCATGCTTGTTGTTAGACCGAGCACAACTTGAATCAAGCTATCTTCATCATTGGGGAAAATATTTGTTCAAAATCAATCCCCTTTTTCTGATTGAAGCCTTTTACCACTAGCCAAGCCTTATATCTAATTGTCTTGTCACCATCTTTCTGGAGCTTGAACACCCACTTGTTCTTTAGGGTTTTTCTTCCTTTAGGAAGTTCCACAAGCTCATAAGTTTTGTTCTTAATGCAGGGAATTTATTTCTTCTTGCATGGCCTTCATCCAGCAATCTTTATCTTTGTGAGACTATACCTTATGAAAGCTCTCTAGCTCCCTCTGTTTGGTGATCAAGATATAATTAGGGTTAGGGTATCTTGTAGATGGTTTATGCTCTTTGGTGGACTTTCTCAACTCAGGTCCTTCCTCTTGTGATAGGGATTGCTCCCACTGCTCACTTGATGAAAGCATGAAAATGTATATTTAAAGTGTGTTTAACCATTGACATTTATAGAATTATGGGTGTAAGAGTTGTATTTTCTACAAGTAATTTCATAAGTATTCATTTTATTCATGTTGTGCAAATTTTTGATGATTGAAGCTTTAATAATCAAATGGAGAGAATTGAAAGAAAAGAACTTAAATGCAAAGAACTAGAAAGACGAGTATCTAAGGATCAAATTTGGAAGTTTGAAGGTTCAAGAGGGATAGTAAAAGATGTTTTGCTTCAAATTGATAAATTTTATTATCTTGTTAATTTTCTTGTTTTAGATACTCAATCTAAAGTTAATAGTGAGTCAAAGATTCCACTTATTTTAGGAAGACCATTTCTTGCTACTGCTAATGCTCTCATTAATTGTAAGAATGGTTTAATAAAACTTTCATTTAGGAATATGACTCTTGAGGTGAATATTTTTTATGTTGGGAAGCAACTACATGATGATGATGAGTGTTATCAAACCTACATGATAGATTCACTAGTTGAGGAAGTATATGAAAAGGAAAATTCTGAATCTTTAGAATACCTCCTTGATGACTCTGATTTAGATTCTGACTTTTTGAACTATCATAGTAATGATCATTCTAATGTTTCTTCTTTTTCTAATGTTATGTAGGAAAAACAGAAAAAAAAAAATTACAAATACACTTTGAGTAGTTGCTATACGATAGAAAACATTTGAAACCATTTTTAATGGAGATGCCAAGTGTAGAGTTATCCCCACTTTTTGAAGGATTGAAGTGTGCATCCTTGGGAGGGTCCTCCAAATTATTGGACAATGGGTTAAACATTATGTGGAGTGGGTAGACTAACCTGAGGAGATCATTTTTGTGGCTTTCATCTACGACGCTGAATCAGGTTCTATCTATCCATTGTATCATTTTTTTCTTCTTTTGCTTCTGCTTGTTTTTGCTTTTCTTTTGGTAGTTTTTCATTTATTAGTTTTCTAGGTTTCTTTTCTTAGTTATTACTTTTATAGGTTTGCCTTTGTTTCTTTTATTCTATGCCAATCAGGACACTATCTTGTTTAGGTTAGAGGTGGTTGCATTGCATGCACATTTTGGGCACACTTTTTATAGACATTCTCTTAAAAAAAAAAGGGACAAAAAAAGAAAGGAAAAGGAAGACCAACACTTGCTTATTCCTTTTACTTTAGTAATTCTTGTGTGAAGGGTTTGCAAAGTATGATTATTTTTGCATATCTACCTAGGTATGATTTCAAAATTACTTGGTTTAAGTCACTTTCTCTATCTTGATTATTAAAGAGTAACTTCTAAAAACTTTTGCGCGCACAATGTTAAGCTTTGTGGTTAAATGGATGTTCCATATGTATAGCCAAGAGAATTATCAAGTTTAAGTGCATTGGTTTTTTTGTTTGCTTTTTTTTTTATTTTTATTTTTATACTCACACATCTTTTGTGAGTGAGTGGAGAGTTAAGAAAACAACTTATGAAATTTCATTGCTTAGTTGAATTGGTTAGTTGCTATTTAGAAGGTCACTACTCATTTGGAGGAATGGTTGAATGATTAGCTAAAAAAA
Organism: Rubroshorea leprosula; assembly: GCA_020521535.1. NCBI lineage: Eukaryota > Viridiplantae > Streptophyta > Magnoliopsida > Malvales > Dipterocarpaceae > Rubroshorea > Rubroshorea leprosula. Next base: position 1,356,380 of record BPVZ01000017.1, read on the forward strand.
AAAAGAAACAGGACAAAAAGAACGAGAAAAAAAAAAGGAGCAAGAGAGCTATTGTTATGAAATGTGAAGCCTTGAGAATAGTTCATGTGAAATTAGTTATGTGAGAAATTTTGAATTTTCTGTACTTTGTTTCAAAAAATCCAAAAAATAAAAAAGAAAATAAAAAAAGTAAAAAAATAAAACAAAAAGAAGAAAAAATAGGGAAGAAAAAAAAGAAGAAAAAATCTACAAAATAAAGTCTTATGTCAATTTAGAAGTCAAACTTCCTTTCCTGAGGAAATAATCTTTCTCACTAGGCTCTACTTTTATTGTTCTCATATTTGATTGATTGAAATCCTAAAGCAAGTTATAGTAAGAGTAGTGAATTTTGAATAGCTAATTATCCTATCTTCGAATCAATTTTTGTTTGTTTGATTGTCCATTAAATTTGACATTTTCCTTTGACTTACTGCTTTGCAACTCCATGAGAGAAATCTTGTGACTTAAACAACTATTAACCCGTGAGAATATGGAGTTGAGACTTTTACTTTGATTAATTCTCAAGGATATATATTTATGGTTTGTGATATAAAGGTTATGCTTAGCTCACACACATACAATTTTGGAAGTTATAATTGAAGTAATCTTGATAGTAACTGTGATCTTTTTTTTTTTTTTTTTAAATGCCTAGTTAGTCTTGTTAGATATCCATTTGAGCTAATCAACATGCTTCTTTTTAATTCACACTTGAATTGCTAGAGACTACCAATAAGTTAGTTAGGGGTTATGATGAAAGTATGAAAATATATATTTAAAGTGTATTTAACCATTGACATTTGTGGAGTTATGGGCTTAAGAATTATATTTTTCTACAAGTAATTTCATAAGTGTTCACTCTATTCATGTTATGTAAATTTTTGATGATCGAAGGTTCGATAATTGAATGAAGAGAATTAGAAGGAAAGAGCTTAAATGCAAAGAGTTAGAAAGATGAGAGTCCAAGGATCAAATTTGGAAGTTTGAAGGTTCAGGATTTTCTCCATTTTTGATTAAAGAGCAAAGTTTGAAAAGTTGACGTGATAATGAGGTGTTGGGACCTATTTTCAGGTTCCTACCCCTGGCCAATGCAAAAGGGGTTTTGCACCCCATGATCAGATTCCAACCCCTAGTCAGTTATGCATAAAAACAAAAACATGCAGGATTCAACACTCTAACTTGAGGTTCTAACCCCTGTTTAACAAGATTGTGCAAAAGAAAGAAAAAAAATTAATTCCCCAAGGCTGTTATCCTAGTTGTCAAATACTTATATTTTATTTCCAATATAAATAGAAGCTTTTAAAACTAGGTTTAGGATCTAGGAAAACCATACCTAGGCTTTAATTTTCTTCTTTTCCAATGCTAGAGAATTATGTCAAAGCGCAGTTAAACTTTCAACAAGATTATGGAGGATCTTGATTAAAGAGTTTGACTTGTTATTTTATTTTAATTCCTTCATAAATTTTATTGTTTAATTTTATTTTGAAAGATTATTAATTATTTTCATATTTGAAAACTCTAGAAATTATATTCATCAAATTCAACACAAGATTAATCATGCTCTTTTATGTGTAATTTGTTAAAATATAATTGATTGGTAGATTTGTTTTGTGGGTTGATTTTTTACTGTAATATTGTCAATTAAATATATTGTCACTCTAGGATAGCTCATTAGGATAGATCAGTTTGTTCCCTATTGAAATTAATTTCTCTCAAAATAAATACATTAGTTATTATTATTGGTTTCCAAAGTTATATCTTTTGATTGTTTGTTTGGAATGTAAAACATGCAATTAAATAATAAATATGAATAAAAATTGATAATAGTTGAACAAATTAATTAAGTGAACCTTGAAGTCTTGTTTATGATAATATTGTTTTCAATTCTTTGTAATTATTACCTGTTATTTAAATATCTTTATCCTTAATTCTAGAAATTATTTTTTTATTTTAATTTTTCATTATGACAACTCTTTTTGTTGGTTTAATATAGCTTTCTTGTGAATTCAACACCTATAACTAGCTACAACAAGCACTAAACTAAAGGGTATTAATTTTGGGGCAAGACATCACTGGTTCCTCCATCTTCTTCAATGGTTATCTCCTTTGTCTCGTCTTTTGGTACTTACACATCTTCTTCATCTATAATTTCTTATAAAGGAGTTTTTGTTGGGGTTAGATCAGCTACATCTTCTCCAGTGCTTTTTTAAGCTTTATCCTTTTTCAAATAATTAATTTTGTCATGTTCATGAAACACGATATCTCTACTTCTGACAGTTTTCTTTTTTTCTAGGTCCCATAATCTATAGCCAAACTCTTCATCACCATATACAACAAAAATACATGGAATGGTTTTATCATCTAGTTTTAATCTCTATTCCTTTGGCATGTGCATAAATGCTTCGCACTCGAACACTCTTAAATGAGAGTACCCAACATCCTTTCTCGTCCAAGCTTTCTCCAAGATGTCAAAGTTCAAAGGAACTGAAGGCTACCGATTAATCAAATACACTATAGTGTTGACGACTTCACCTTAGAATGGCTTAGGTAGAGTTGCCATTCTTAGCATGCATTGAACTTTCTCCACATTGGTATGGTTCATTCATTTTGCAATGCCATTGTGTTGTGGAGTGCGAGGAACTGTCTTCTCATGCCTTATGCCATGCTTTAAACAATAGTCTCTAAATTCGTTGCAGATGTACTCCCCACCATTATCTATATGGAGACATTTCAACTTCAAACTTGTCTCCCTTTCCACCATAGCATGGTAATGCTTACTTGAAAACTCGGCTCTTATTCTGCAACAAGTATACCCAAGCCTTCTGAGTCACATCATCAATAAAGGTAACAAAATATTTATTGACACCAAATGACTTTGCCTCCAAGTGAACATAAATGTCAAAGTGGACCAAGTTTACCTTGTTCTCCTTCAAAGTCAAATCCTTCTCAAAACAAACTTGGTGTTGCTTTCCAAATAGACAAACATCATAAGAACCCACATGTTTACCTCATGAAAGCTAATCTTTTGTGTCATAAATTTGGAGAAGCATCATCTTCAATTGTGTTCAATTGAGCTCCACACATTTTCATGTGTATCTTGTATAATAAGGAGCATGCTCTCCCTTTTGCCACCACCATTAATCCTTTGGTGAGTCTCCAGCTGCCATTCCCGGAGTAGTGTGCATATCGTTCTTCATCTAGTGCTTTTGTAGATAATAGGTTTATATGCATATCAAGAATTTGTCGCACATTTTGCAGTGTCAATGTGCACCCAACGTTGGTCTAGACACAAATATCATGAACTCTTGTAATACAAGAAACACATTTGTTTCCCATTTTTATGGTGCCAAAGTTTCCTACTTTGTATGTTGAAAAATGTTCTGTTTTGCGAATGTAATGATAAGAGGTGCAAGACTTAATTATCCACTCATCACTTAAGTTGTTTGCATGGTAGCACTCTCCACGATCACATAGTAGAGTCATGTCATCGCCATTGGTAGATGTTATAGCAATTGTATTGCTATCATCAACTTCTTTCTTATTTTTTCCTTTCAACAAGTTGCAATTCCTTTTCATGGTGACTGGCTTGCCACAATGATAGCATTTCACTCTACTTCTAGACTTGGATTTGGATTTGCCTCGTCCTCTAGGTTCTATGGTTTTACTCCTACCCCTGTTCTCTATGACAAAAAGCCTAAGTATTTGGTTGTGACAAGATTCTCAATGACCACATCCTTTTTTCCTCTTGAAAGATCTTGTTGTTAGCAATTTCCAATGTGACTTTACCACCAGGAGATGAGTTGATCATTGTTGATATAAACCTCTCCCATGATTCTGGCAAGGTATTGAGGAGAATCAAACCATTCACCTCATCATCAAAATCTACGCCTAGATTTGCTAACTCCTTGATGATCCCAAGGAAACCATTAACATGGTTTGCCATTAGAGTGTCATCTTTGTACCTTGAGTACATTAATTGCTTTATATGGCATAATTTATTCTACCCAATCTTCACTTGGAAATGCTGGTATAGCTTTGTCTATAGTTTGCATGCATCAATTTCATCATTGATATGATTCAGCACACTGTTATCCAATGTTTTTGGGCTCAGCTCGGGCCATTCAATTGAATTGGTTCAACTAGACCTGAGCTTGAAAATGGGCCGGATAAATCCCTCAGCTTGTTTTGGCATTAGGCACGCTTCACTCATCTGGCCCATTCCATCCGTTGAACTCACTGAGCTACACCTCAACTCTTCAACTGACCCTTTTTTTTTTTTTCATTTTCAAGGCAATATACCATTTTATCCCATCTTTTTAATATTATTACATTAAAAATCCTTAAACTTCAACTAAAATTAGATGAAAAAAAAAACCCTAATAAGAGGTCAAAACTTAAAAAAGAAAAAAGAAAAAAAAGAACCATACTTGGCAGCCTAAAAACACTGTAGAGTGCAAAAAATAGAAAGAAGAAGAAATAGATCCTTCCTCCATCAACCTCCCTGCTCTCGACCACCACCGTCGACAGTCCTTTCTAGCCGTTCACGACTCATCTTCCTTGCCATCGAATAGTAGCAGCTTCTCTTTCACTGAACAAAGCAGCAGCACCGAGTAAAGTAACACTAGCAGAATAGATCTGCATTTACTCTCAACCACCATCGTCAACAAGCCTTTCCAACCTGGAGGGAGAGACGTGGGTGAGCTAGAGTGCACGAGTCATGCTAAAAAATGTGTTTCTTCATTAATTGTTGTCGTTTGAATCATGGATCATTGTTCAAAGTATAGGGGCCTCAAGTTTTTTTTTTTTTGTAGAATCTGAAAAATTAAAGGCATTGACTTTGCTTTTTTATTTTTAAAAAGTAAGAAATGGACACAAAAAATGTGAAAAAACAAAACGAATCAAATACGGCAACACATGCATATGACATGTGTTGGTGTTACTCGAAAATAAAAAGGAAAGGGATTGTGCCACATTACTCAGAATAATAGCTTGAAATTAATTATTAATAATTTTATTTAATTTAATAATTAATAATGATTATTTTTACTATTTTAAATATGTTTATTTATTAAATTAGATGAACTTATTATTTTAAATATTCTTATATTATGTATTTTAATATTTGTTAGTTTAGATTTTAAAAATATGTTTATTTATTAAATTAGATGAACTTATTATTTTAAATAGTCTTATATTATGTATTTTAATATTTGTTAGTTTAGATTTTAAAAATTATGTGTTTAATTAAATTTATTATTTTAAATAGCTTAAATAATGATTTTTAAGTTGATCTTATGATGACTATTTCTTAAGAATAGAGTGAAAATAATATACAATAGTAAAATCTAATAAATATGTAAAAAAAAGTATTTTTTTAGTTGATCGGTTGGATTGGTTAAGTGAACCAATTCAACTAGTTGAACCAGACTGATGGCGAAAACGGGTTAACCACTGGGCCGGGCCAAAAAACATTGCTATCATCAATCCATTGCTTGATAAATCCGCACAATCACCTATGGAGTAGTCTCCATTCTTTGTCTTCCATGCTATTTAGCTTCTGCTTTGAAAAGACAAGCTCATGAAATTCTTTCACATAAACAAGGTCTTCCATTTTCACTTTCCATAGCTGATATTTTAAACTATTCAACAGGATCATTTTGCTCCAATTCATCTCCATTGTTCATGTAAATATTAGCAACGCCTGACTCTAACACCAATTGTTGGGAAAATTTGTGTAGTGAAATAAAATAGTTTCAATGAACAAAACACTTGAACAATCATAAAGAATGGTGAAACAGGCAGTTTTGTTAGCTAATATTAACGGTTAGTGATAAAGGTGGCTTAACCAGCCAAGCAAAATAAAATAGGTGGTTTAATTAGCCACTTAAGAGGAAAATAAAAACAAGCAGAATAAAATGAGTAGTTTAACCAACCACTTAAAAAGAACCAAATTTTATGTGGAAAACCCTTAAAAAACTATTGAGGGAAAAAATCACAAGGTAAACTCCGAAAGGTATTCCACTATATAATAAAATTGAACAGAGTATATATTCAAGTATTTTTCTCTTTTTGTGTTTCCCACTCCCCTAAGAAATGATCACAATCTTAATAAACTCACAATTTTATCACTCAACATACTCTCTCTATGGAGCACATTTACACCTAAGCTTAATGTCTAGCTTTCACACCCCCTTTTTTTTTACTCGAGCTCTCTCCTTGGAACTCACTTAGTTGCTTCGGTATTTCTTTGTTGCTTACTTGTTTGTTGTCTTTGCATGCATGAGAATTTATAAGGTAAAAGCCCAACCACATTTGCATGATTTTCTTTGCCTCATTAAATGAGTAAACTTACAATGGTTGAAATTACCATGCAAGCATTCAACAAAAGCTGTTATAGTTGCAACCTTTTAACTATAGGGTGAGAAAATTTACCACAGGGAAAGTCCATGTTTCTATTAACAAGAGTCTCGTTTTTTTCCTCCACACCCTGCTTGGTATTAATCTTCTCCAACCAAACTTTAATTGTTGCATGCATTCGTTCAGTGCATCATTCGAAAAAGTTAACTTTTCATTTGACTCTATTCCTTGCCTCAAAGCTTCATCCAATTCTTTCTTCAGGATGATTGGTTCGGCTTCTAACTTATTTCGACCTAAAACCAATTTTTAAGTCACTAGATGAGACAATAATCAATTTCAACATTCAATCCAGGTGCTTTAATAGGTGCAAGAAGGAAGGAGAATAAGAGTGAGTGACCTACATTGTGGCTTCTTGTACCACTTTAGCATAAGAAAAAACAGAGAATGGCTTAATTTGAAGAATGTGTGTAAAATTTCCAAGCTCAAATGGTAGTGAAAGTAAAATGTAGGCTGATGGAAAATACAATCCGCCCAAAAAACTCATAGACTAGAAGACTACAAGGGAGTTAATGTTTGGATGGTACTTAACATTAGATTTAGGTCCTCTACCCTAGTATGTTAATTGTAAGATGACAACAACCCACCATATAGGACTCAAAAAAGGAAAAGTCATAAAATGTAGAATCATTATGAGGAGTTAAAAGTGCAGAGTTATATTATATCAAACGATCATATTGCACATTCTTAATAACTATTACCAATGACCTTTTTTTTTTTTTTTTTTTCCTTTGAAGTTGGGAATAAGGGTGGCAATTTCCCTAATCCTCATGGATCCCACAAGAATCCCCCTTGTGGGGGCGGGGTGGGGATGAGGGTATTTTTCCCTCATTAATTTATGTGGGGAATTTTTCTTATCTTGTGAGGCTCTACAAGGATTCTTATCCTTGTGAAAAATTAAAATATATATATATATTAATTTTATTTTAAATGTACATCACAATACATTTTAAACCCAACTCAATAAAAATTAAATTTAACCCAATCCAACCCAACCTATATCTAAGTTTAATCCAATTAAATTAAATTGGATTGATTTTTATTTATATTTGGAGAATTTATATTTGATTTTATATTTAAAAAATTTTAGTTAATTGTATCTGAAATTTTAAAACTTTATTCATTGTATTTGAATATTAATAAATAATATTTGAAGAATAAAATTTATATTTTAGTATAGATTGATGAGGAATGGTGGGCAAAATTTGCCCCCCATCAAAAGTTCCCATGTTTATCCCATTCCTTGCCATTTGTAGAGACGAGGACAAGGAGACACTCGCCGGTTTTATGGGCCCCATTGCCACCCCTAACTAGAAATGATAAAAGGGTATAATTTGAAGTTCGAACCATGGTTGATACTAAGTTGTTGATGTACCTTGATCAATGTAGCTAGAGGTGGAGAAAATCTTCACTGCATGTGATACTACGTGAGCGGTATCCCCATCCTTTAATATTATGACAACTCAATTGGGTAATCACCCTACAATAAAAACTAAAGCTTTTGCAAATTTTTATTATTTTTAACGGAATTCACATAACTGTAACGGTCACTACATATGAGGTAACTTTTAAACTTTTTTTTTTTTTATTAATCCTCTAGTATCTGAAAGTCATATTAGACCCAAACTAATTTAGAATCAAGTTACATTGGATCCCATAAAAGAAAAACTCTTTTAGTGCTTGCTTTTCCATTCATAAGATTCAAATTCAAGATTTTATTTAAAGGAAATAAACTCCTTTTATTTAAAGGAAATAAACTCTTTTTATTTAAACTAATAAATCATTGGTTTTAAAATTTTAATTACTAGTTGACATACTATTCTTATGCTTATTCAAATGTCCACCCCCTCGGCATAAAGTTAGAAAAGGGATAAGAATTTAATCAAAGTGGGGAAGGCCGATAACTAAGGTTCTTAATCTCCTATTGATAAGTGTATCAGTTTTGTTATTAGAATGGTACTTATAGGGTATCAAAAAAATATAAGGTACCATTTTGGATTTGGTGCTATAAATATATATAAATTAAATTTAATATAAACCTATTCGATACTATAAAATATATTTTTTTATTGGAATATGTAATAAAAAAAGCAAAAATCAGGATGTTCAATCCCAACTATGAATTAAGTGGGACTTATATTATATTTCACTCATTATATAGTTTTGAATGGATGTCTTGGCATTTTTTAATATAAAACATCTTGATTTTTGGCATCTTCATATTTAATAGATAAAAAAATAATATATTGAAAAGCTTAATTCAAGAAAAAAATTTGTAAAAAATTATTAAAAGTTAAAATGAAAGAATTAACTTGCAAATAAATAATGAGTCTCTTTGCAATTTAAAAATATAAAAGGAGTTTTATTGCAACTAATCAAGAACAGAGCACATAAAACATTGGATTTTCTTCCTTGTAGAAAGCGTAAGTCTCCCCTCCCCATACCCATTTTTATGTTGCTCAAATCTTCACCAACACTACCAAAATTTGCAATTTCTTCAACAATCAAGCCAGGCTTAAATTTTTTAACATTAGTCTTGAAGTCTTCTTGCACAAAATTGTAAATTATTAATTTTGTCCTCCAATCTTCCTTACCTTCCCCCCTGTCTCATCCTCTTCATCTATTGTCTTTTATCCCTCTCTCTCATCAAGTTTCCAAAGCCCAAATTCAACCTCCTTAACTCTCACATCTTCTCTCGCATTTGTTCTTGGATTTTCCATTCCTTGAATTTTTTTTTTAACAGGTTTACATTTTAAAAGAGAAAGGATTCAAATCCCAACTCTTGAATTAGAAGATATACTTTACTTTAAGACTTATAATTATTGGATCACAAAGTGTGGTATTCCTTGAATCTTTTTAAACGCAAGAAGGCTGGAATTTCAATAATTTTGCATCATGGATCTATTTTTGGATGCTGATTTGTGCAGTGTTCCTGAGCCTCTTTTTTTGTCGTGTCTTATTCTCTAACTTTGCATCGTTAGAGAATGTTAATACTGGCCGGTATATAAAATATTGGCTGGTACAATCATCTTTGCCTGTACAACTAAGATTGTGAGCGGCACGATATCATCTATATTTTGTACCAGATTTGTGTTGAAAACTTGAAATTGGTACATGCCAGCAGTACTGAGCAGTATGGTACGAAATTGATAACCTTGCTGATAATTCATGATTTTCAACGTTCCTAGGATATAAGTTCTAGTATTTTTTTTTTAAAATTACCTTTCAAAAAGGTATTTTTTTTTAAATACTGTAGTAAATGTACCTAAAACAGTTGGGGTTTTTTAAAATTTTTTAATTAATCAAAGCTGCTACTTTGTTCTATAATTTGTTGCTTGAAAATTTATATTTTGAATTTTGCACTACAGTAGCATATTCAATGGGGCATTGATAAATTTTGATGTAGTTTTTATTAACAAAAAAAGCATCGAAGATGAAAAAATTCACTTAAATTTGACAATATTTTCATTCTTTGGCCTGAGAAAAACTCTAATGCATAATAATAGAAGTTTTCTAACTTAAGTAAAATCTTTTGAAACGTTGAGAGACTACATGATGCAAGATTGGTCGCATTTACCATTTAGGGACCTATATAAATGAATTCGAAGTCATGGGATCAAAGTTTTCATTTTTTAGAAGATAGAGGACCAGATGTACAATTCCACCATTGAAGAAATTGTATAAAAATTCCAAAAACCGACGCTGCTAATTTGTCGACACCACCTTGGTAGCTATCGACACCACCCGTCAAGACTTTGTGGTGTAAGTGCCGATTGCTAATTGTGGTGTCAACACTCAAAGCAATCTTCAGCTTTAAAAATATTTATTTCTGACACAGGTAACAGGTCTTATTTCTTTTTTAATAAGATTTTCTTTAACTTCATAAATATTGATTCAAAACTTTATAATCTTTATTTGATTTAAATTATCCATATCTTGAATTATTAGTTATCATTTTTTTGTTTTAGATTTCTAATAAAAAATAATCACTTTGAAAACAATAGAAATATTTTACAGATATAATTCTTCTCTTTCTTCTTCTTATAGAATCAATATTCAAAAGCATAAAAACGACTGCCCTTCTTCCATGCATCATTTACTCTTACTTTTATAAAGCATACAATACAAGCTTAGCAGTTAAAAAGCATGAAATGTCTATTTTTTTTCAAATGGGTTTTTTAATTTTATGGGTATAATTATTATATATTTTTTATATTAATTACTATTAAAAATATAAAAATTATCATTAATTTTAGTTAGACAATTACTTAAATAAAAGTTAGTTTTTATTTTTTAAATATTAATTAATATGAAAAATATAATAATTATACCCTTAAAAGCACATGTTAAAAAAAATCCTTTCCAAATTTAAGTGAATTTTTTTATCCTCAATACTTGTTTTGTTAATAAGAACTATGTCAGAATTTAACAAAACCATAACGAATTTACTCCTCTAGAACAAAATTCAAAAGATAAATTTTCAAGCAACACTTTATAGCAAAAAATAGTAGTATTTGCTTAATTAAAAAAATGAAAAAAAAAAAACCCCACTGTTTTAGCTGCATTTACAACAATGATCTGACAAAAATATTAAAATGTATTAGAGAATAATACTCCAACGACGCTGAAAAAATCACAAGTTATTGGTCTTTTCCACTTTGATAAAATTGTTATGCCTCCTCTAACTTTTTGAGAAAAAAACAAATATTTGACTAAGCATAAGAGGGTAATAAAAATATTTTTTATTGTAATTTATATTAAAAAATAAAAATTAATATTTAATTTATTAATTATTTGATTAAATTCATTAACTTTGACAATGATAATAAAATTAATATCAATTTTTATATATATTTATATATTTACGGTAAAAATATACCATTAATTTATATTTTTAAAGTATAAATTAAAAAATCCTGTAAAAAAATACAGAAAATCATGCCTAGGCCCTAATGGCAATAAAATTGAGCGGGAATTGGGAGAGTGAAATTGGGAGAGTGAGGTAATTAAAATTTTAGAAATTTGTATTGGAAAAGTTAACCTTATTTGTCCTCTTCATTATAGTTATGTCAACTTCGTTAAAAGAAAAAAAAAAAAAAAAGAGGAAAAAACAAAAGTTAGCAAAATATTAGTTTTTATTGTAGGGTACCCCACTAAGTTGAGTTGTTATAATATTAGAGGACAAAATACTCTTAACATAATATTCCTATTTTTTAAAAAACTTTCTCCTGATGATGAATTAGCTTATGTCACAGCCTCATGGATTACACAGGTTGGGTCACATAATGGCTCAATAATCCCTAATCCTAGTCTGATCCAATTGGGTTGACTTTATTAAGTCCATTATAGGTCACACAGAAACATTAAGTTTTCATTTTTTATATTTTGTACTTTTTATCCATATCATTAATAACAAAATATTTTTTTAATAAGTCAATGACTAATATGGGTCACTTTAACTAAATTAAGAAGTTGATATTACCATTCCATCCAACAAAACCTAGTCTTATATAATAAAATGAGTTTGAGTCCTTGAATAAAGTTGAGATCCTCAATTACAAGCATTAAAAATTTGAATCCTTAATTAGTAAACTTATAAAAGCTGTATTCTAAAACATAATTTTAAATCTTTGACCTTTTGCCCGTTGGAGTCGAGCATTTCACAAGTTAGTTTGTAATTGTATCCGGTTTGAAGTGGGACTGTAGTTATACTTCAGTGCCAAGCAACCATTCTCTATACTGTTCAAATGGTTTCTTAACTTCAATGAATCGGTGAAATTCTCGATTTCCCTAGTACATAACTCCTACTTCAGAGCTTAAAAAATTCTGAAACTTAGTTCATGGAAGAGATGGTTGTTGCCGGTGGAGAATCACCGGCGGAGGAGGCTGACGATGGTTCCTTTGATACCATTGTGAAGGGTACTGAAATGGTAACGGCTGATGAAGACAAGAGGATGTGGCTGCTAACCCAGATAGTTATGAATTCTTTTCTTCTCCGGTTTAAAAAGGACCGGATTCCGGTCGCCCAGAAACATGCCACGGGTTTTCTTGATCATGCTTCCAGAAAGAAAAGATCCGAGAAGAAGAGAACAGAGACCAAGAAAACTGATGCGATTCCTGATTCTGATACAAAATTTCCAGTTTTCGGGTTGAAAACAGAGGGACAGAACCATAACTTGAATGAGTTCAAGATATTTCCTTCGGTCCCAGTTATTGGAAAATTATTTGAAAGGAAAAACGATGCTGAAAAAGAATTGGATAAGATTCAGATAAACTTCAAGAACTTGATAAAGCCGACAGGAAAACGGGTTTGTGAAGACAGAGACGGCGAAGGGGAGTTGGGTGAGCTCGAGGACTCAAAGAAGCACAAAACAACCTGCCAGGCCAACTCGACGCCACAACCACATTCCTGAGAAATTCAAGAATCATACCTATTTTTTGCGATCGGAAAGCGCTTTAACAACTACCGATCACCACGGACCGAGCCCCCTCGCGAAACATGCCAACACGACGTTAATCTTTGTTTCCTTTTTGAATTAAAAACTGTGATATTGGATTGTGGAGAAACTGAAACATTGGTGTTTGGTTTGGAATTTTCTTTGATTTTTTTGTTTCTAATTATTTGGGTTTTCAATTTTAGTATCATTCTTACTGTGCTAATTTAGATTTGGAATTGTGTGTAGTTATGATGGGGTTATTTTGGTTTTTTTCTTGGATGCAATTAAGAAGATGCATAAGAATTTAGAAATTTTTTATTCATTGCTAATGTTTAAATTTAAAATTTTTAACAAATAATTTTATTTTTTTATGCATTGAGACATTCTTTTGAGAGGCTACATTGTTGCTTGATGTTTCACTGTATTAGTTTGTGCTGGTGATGGGTGGTGGAGAGAGAAGGGAAGTGATTTTAACATGAAAATCAAGAGGGTTTTCATTTTTATTTTGTTATGAGGAACTGGCCGGAGAGAATTGATTTTTTCCACAATCATTTGGAGGAAAAGAGTAGTACTGGAATTGGGACATAGGATGATTTTGCAACAGTCTGGTACTTGTATTTTTGTTCAAAATTGGAGCATTATGGATGATTTGAGACAATTTTCTCGATGCTGAATTAAGTATCAAAAACAATCGATCGAAAAAAAAAAGGAGTATCAAAAACAATCGCTAGATACTGTTGCAATCAATTAGTTTTGATGATAATATGCTAAGCTCATGCTGCAGATCCTTAATTTGATGTTTCTGTTAGCAATTGCTTCTTCTTCTTCCTTTTTTCTTGACATATTTTGACTGTATTAGTTTGAATCTTCTGTATGGTTTGTGAGCACTACAATTAGGGCTAGTAAAAAGTTCCCCGACCTTAATCTGACTCATGAAAATAGATTAGAATCCAAGTATTACAACTTGTAACTCATAAATAATATGTAAAATCAATCCATATAGGTTACAAGTTGAGTTTGGATCAACTTGCAGATTGACGAATTAACTTGTTTTTTTATTTTTATTTTTAAAAAAATATTATACTTATTATTTTTAATTAATTTTTCTATTACTAATTCTCATTATTGATTAATATTCTTCAACCTTCTTTCCATTACCCACATAGTTTTGTACCTATTTTGAGTGTTTGGTAATCATTATTTCTTTTTCATTTTCTAAAAATTATATGAATTTGATATAATTATCAAATATTATGAATTAAGTGATAATACAACTAAATATATTAGAGATATGATACTGAGATATAAATATAACGATTTAGTAAAAGAAGTTTTTGGAAAAACAATTTTATTTTAAGAAGCAGCTTAAACTTGATAAATTATGTTTTAAGATAATGATTGCAAAATTTAAATTTTATTTTCTAAAAAATTTTAATATTTTAAATTTAATATTGTAAATTAATTTATTATTATATATAACTCATGATGTTTTCATAATTTAAATATTTGTGATGGAGAATATGAAGTGTTTAACGTTATAAATTACAATATTTTAAAACTTTTAAATTTTAGTTAAATTTAAATACCTATAATTTTGTTTAAATATAATAAAATTAAAAAAATAAATGTAAAAATTTAAAATAAAGTAAACTACAAATCTATCTATAACTCATTAGAATCGAATTAGAATTAATTTTTATCAACCTACAAACTATTTACGACCCAACCTATAGAACTTATCAGTGGAGTTGATTTAACTCCAATCTAACCATACCGCTAGTTTCCCAGGCCAGGCTACAATTCCCATGTATATAAATATAACTAGGAAGCTATGTGAATGGTAGGAACCTAGGAGGGGTCATAGGCTAACTTCTAGATAATTTGCAGCTGACACTGAGTGGTTGCCTTTCTTTTCAATATATCGATTAGCATTTTTTGGTGGGAGGGTTCAGTAAACAGCATTTTCTTCCCAATGTGCCTGCCTGTGCTTTAGATGTTTCTTCAAGTGTTCCATTTGATGGGGTAGAGGTGGTTAAAATTTACCCCATTCAATTAACTCGATTCAAACTTAACCTATAAAAAAGAGTTAAAATTTATATATTTTAATATGTAACTTATAAATAATTTGTAATATCAACATATACAAATCAAAAATTAGGTTAGAATTAAGTTCAACTCATGGGTTGAGCCATTTACTTTATTTATTATTATTATTTTTAAAAATATTTATTTATTATTCTTAATTAATTTTTTTATTGATAATTCTCTTCATTAATTTATACTCTTTAACCTCATTTTCATGACTCAAATAGTCTAATTATATATATTTACATCAAATTAAAGCATTATAACCTATTAACACTAAGTACTTTATAGTCTCCACTTCAAATATTTAAATTAAAAAAATCATAAAGTTATAAATAATAGTAAGTTGATTAACAATATTAAACTTAAAATATTTAAATTTCTTGAAAAATTAAGTTTTAATTTTACAATCATCTTGAAACATCATGAAGGAGTTTAAGCTTTTTTTTTTATGATAAAATTGCTTTTCTAAAAACATCTTTCACTAAATTATTATGTTATATCTTAGTATCACATCTTTAATATTTTTAGTTATATTATCATTTAATTTATGATATTTAGTAATTAGATTAAATCCATATTAAAAATAATTATAAAAAAAAATAAAAAATAAAATTAACCCACAAGTGAACTTGCAACCCATTAGGGATACGGGTTAGGGTTGGATTTTTTCGACTTACAATCCATTTGCAATTTAACTTATACAATTCGTCACTCGACTTAACCTAACCTGAAGCCTAATCAACTCGTCCGTTTGCCAGGTATAGATGGGGGTAGCTAATGTAGGTTAGTTGAGGAATCATCTATGGCAACAAGTCAGCCGTCTCTTCTTAAAGCTCAAATGCAACTGAGGACGGAAATTAATCAGGGATGATATATGAAGATTTATTAATGGTATTTTTATCTTTTTTTCACCCTAAATTGATTTTTTAAGCACAATCTTGTTTTGGGAAAAAATCATTTTCATTTGAACGTTGTTTTAGAACGTACGGTAGGAATAATATAAACCTGTTTGGGAAAAAAAAAAATAGGGTGTATTAAACGCTCAAATGAGATGACTTGGAATCTCTTGTTTCTAACTTTTGACAAATCTCTTGTTTCCAATATTAAAATAAAAAAAAGGTAATTTGCAATTTGTCTCGTCTTATGAAATGCTTATTTTTAAATAATTTCCCGTCACTATTGGCCGCATTATCTTTCGTCCTTCGATTTAAGTCAACACCCAAATTAAATTTTTTGAAAGGTTGATGTTGAGGATACTGCTATCTGAACTTTTATTTTATTTTATTTTGTTATAAGGATAATGATTAGAAAGTTAGTAGAGTTAGATATTAGCAACTGAAACTTCCCATAATGGTGGACAATCTATCCCCTCAGAAGAGGCGCGCGATCATTAAATCACAAATTGATAAAGTTCACAATGATAACAAAACTCGAAATTCTGATCTCAACCTCATTCAAATCCTAATATTTGAGGGCCAACCATTGGCCACAGGCCCGACCATTGGCCACAGGCCCGGTTGGCATATGAACTTTTATTGAAGTTACCAATTTAACAATAATTTTACTATTATAAGATAAAAATAAAAAATAATAAGTGTAATAAAATTAAAGTATAAGATATAAAATAATTAATTTGACTTTTTTACACTTTATCGTTTTTTGTTTTTATCCCATAAAATCATCTTTTCTATCATTAT
>BPVZ01000017.1:1373130-1387747 GCA_020521535.1 Rubroshorea leprosula
TTTTTTGGTCATCTCAACATTTTCTCTCTCTCTCTCTATAATAACCATAGCCGTTACAAACTAGTACCTTTCGAGAAATAAGACAAAGACAACCAGGTCCTTGACGTCCACGTTATCCCACTGGGGCAAACTGGAAAACACGACCAACTGTTCTACGCAAAGAACGAATCGAACGCGAACCTGAACTGCCACTGGAAAGGTAACCACCAGTTGCTCTTTCCCGAAACTCTCCCAGCTCCGCTCCCGCAGCCTAACTCACTGAGCCAACCCGTCTATGGAGATCGCCTCTGGGCCGCTGCCTCCACCTCCTCTTCCCGTCCGTGGTGACGCCTCTACCTCTACCTCTACCTCCTCTGCCTCAGATAGCATCAATTCCGCGCTGGCAGCGTCATCTGCGCCCGGGGAGAAGGGAGGATTTGAGGTGGAGGTCGAGGAGGAGGAGGAAGAGGATGTGTGCAGGATCTGTAGGAATCCGGCAGACGAGGAGAACCCGCTTCGGTATCCGTGTGCGTGTAGCGGCAGCATTAAGTTCGTGCACCAAGGTTGCCTTCTCCAATGGCTCAGTCACAGCAATGCTCGCCAATGCGAGGTGAGTGCTTTTGCATTATATTATTTTCTCTTTTTCTTATTCTTTTTAATAATTGCTGGCTTGTAATTTGGGAAGCTTGTGTTAGATTTGGTTTTTCCCTAGATTGCTTGTCTAGTTAGGGATTTAGGATGTTACTCTCATCCTTCTCTTTGTGATGGTTTAGTTTTGAATTGTGTATAATTATGGTGGGTTGACCATTAATTTTTTTTTTTTTTTAAGTTTTGGCGAACATCATTGAGGCTTGGTTCCTTGGTCTTTTAAAATTATGAAGATATCTAAAATTTTTGTTATCTGTTATTGCTAGAGCACTAAGGTTCAGTACTCCTCTATTGCTGGAGATGGGTGGAAGAGAAGGGAAGCGGCTAATAAAAATATGAAGGAAATCATGTAGCGCTTTTTTTTTTTTTTTTAATTTTTTCAATAATCACTTGGAAAGGTGTTGATTTTTTCCTTCAGTATTTGTGGCAAAGAAGTTCTTGCATGAAAAGAATTCTAAAGAGAAATATAATGTTTTTCAAGCCCAATGAAGTAACAAAAGTTATCTTCAAATGGGTGCAATCAACATTTTTACCATTTAGAAAACTACTTTTCTTGCAGTTTGTATGCGAGGCGATATAATAAATCCAGTGGTCTTTTGTTGTTATGTGGATTGAAGCACATGTCTTTTTATGGCTTATTTATAATTTAATCTAGGGTTCTCCTCATATATCTGGATTGATATTAGTGGTTGTCAACTTCAACTACTTTCTCTTGGTTGGTGAGTTGTTTAGATGATTGGCTGTTTATTGACACAAGAGTTGGGGATGCTAGTGAGAACCTATAATATTTCAGGAAAATTTTTGTGCGTAGAATAATCATAAACCTTGGGTTTTGAGCACAGCAGTTTCATATGTAGGGCACTGGATGCCAATTTTACATATCTAAGCTGAGTTAATGAATGGATCTCTCATAGCTTTCAGATTTTTAGCACCTTAATATTTCACTCCCACACCAGTGAGTATGGCTGGCAGCTTCTCAATTCATATTTTGGATGGCATTTGATAGTGCCAGCAAGAGATGCTTCTGCTTCTTCCCTGTCTTGTATTATGCTTTAATTTGTCTAGGTTGTTATTGTAATAAGAACCTAATTGATATTATCTGCAGGTTTGCAAACTTGCATTTTCATTTTCCCCTGTTTATGCTGAGAATGCTCCTGCAAGGCTTCCTTTCCAGGAGTTTGTTTATGGGATGGCAATGAAAGCTTGCCATGTTCTGCAATTCTTCTTGCGGCTTAGTTTTGTTCTATGTGTTTGGCTCCTCATTATACCCTTCATTACATTTTGGATCTGGAGATTGGCTTTTGTCAGGAGTTTTGGTGAAGCCCAGAAATTGTTTCTGAGCCATATCTCAACTATATATATTCTTACCGATTGCTTGCATGGGTTTTTACTTTCTGCTAGCATTGTGTTTATTTTTCTTGGAGCAACTTCTCTAAGGGATTGGTTTAGGAACTTGCAAGAGGCTGATAGAGAGGATGAAGATGACAGAATTGGCGCTCGTCCTGCAAGACACCCTCTTGGACAAGTTAATAGGAATATTCCTGGTGATGTTAATGTTGAAGATGCCAATGGAGCACAAGGAATTGGCAGAGCTGGTCAAGTAATTGGAAGGAATGCTGGTAATGTTGCTGCTCGTTTGGAAGTGCAGGCAGCTCGTCTTGAGAATGTTGAACAGATGTTTGAATTGGAAGATGGTGTTGGTGCAGAGGATGTACCCTTTGATGAACTTGTTGGCATGCAGGGCCCTGTTTTTCATTTAGTAGAAAATGCGTTTACTGTAAGTCTGTCATTGGCATTTAGCTGTGTTAATTTTTTCTACCTAGCTTTTCTATCTATTTGTGCCTTCTTTTTTGACTTGTTGCCACCCTTTGGTGCTGATGCAGGGTTATTAACATACATCTTCAAGCTTTAAAATATAAAATGCGTTCTTAGGTTTTTGGTTGAATAGCTGTAAGATGTGGCTTTAGTTTTAATAATGGACTTGTATTTGTGTTGAGTATTTCATTCCTGTGCTTAACAGGATGGTAGATGGTAGCGATTAACTTAATTATCAATTCATTGGGAAATTTTATCTTTTTAATAGGATGAAAATTTAAAAATCTATTCTTGTTCCCACAACTGCAGACATTATAGAACAGTGCTAATTATACATGTGTAACTCTGGCATTTATTTTGTACTGTTTTATCTTGAAGTGCCTGGCCTGCGTTAATTCTGTATTAAACTTTCCCATTCTGGTAATTGCAGGCATGATAGGACAGTTTAAGGTTTCAAGTGTATAGCTCTAGCATTTCTCATGCTTTTGAAATATCTTGTCTAATATGTTTTGTACTTAAGACCACTGATAAGATTATAAGTTATCACTCTATGATATGGGGGGATTGGCAATCTTTAATGTTGTACAGTTGTAATCTGATGTTGATTAGTTAAGCAACCTGGAGCTGATAACTGGTTTTATTCTGTTAGTGCCGGATGTACATGGTATCACTATAGAACCCTTGATGTCCTATAACTTATAGAACCTTTTCTTTTGCCCAAATGAAGTTAATTGTTCTGTTACAGGTTCTTGCAAGCAATATGATATTCCTTGGTGTTGTCATATTTGTACCATTTTCATTAGGTCGGATCCTGCTGTATTATGTATCCTGGCTTTTCTCTTCTGCAAGTGGTTCTGTGCTGTCTGCAGTAACGTCCCTTCCAGATACTGCCCTTTCATTAGTGAACATCACATTAACTGCAGTTACAAATTTGACATCTAATGACCAAGAAAGCAGTCGTATTGGCCAGGTTGCAGGAATGTTGAAAGCAAACTCTTCTGGACCAATTGAATTTTCAAACAACACTAGTATACCTCTGAATGGAGCAGCAGTTGGGATGTTGCGACTTTCTGAGTTTACCACTCTTGCTATTGGATACATGGTTCTATTCTCTCTAATCATCTTCTACGTTGGGATTGTTGCTTTGATTCGATACACAAGGGGTGAGTCTTTAATGGTGGGGAGGTTACATTGTATTGTTTCTCTAGTGGAGGGATTTCCATCCCTCATCAAGAAGCTCTTGACAGCAGTGAGGCATATGATGACAATGGTTAAAGTTGCTTTCCTTCTGGTTATTGAGCTTGGGGTGTTTCCTTTAATGTGTGGATGGTGGCTAGATGTCTGTACAGTTAAGATGTTTGGAAAATCAATTTCTCATAGATACCAGTACTTTTTAGTTTCTCCTTTAGCGAGCTCTTTGGTTCATTGGGTTGTAGGAATTGTGTACATGCTACAAATAAGCATCTTTGTCAGCCTTCTTCGAGGGGTATTTTTCCTGGCCCTTCTATTTTATGTTCTTTGTTTGGAAGTTAACACATCCTGGTGTTATGCATCTGACAGTTATTTTAATACCTGATTTTGGCAGGTGCTGCGCAATGGAGTTCTTTACTTTCTTCGAGATCCTGCTGATCCAAACTACAATCCTTTTCGTGATCTAATTGATGATCCTGTTCATAAGCACGCTCGAAGGGTCCTGTTATCTGTTGCTGTTTATGGGAGTTTGATTGTGATGCTGGTATTTCTGCCTGTAAGACTTGCTATGAGGATGGCACCTTCGATTTTTCCACTAGATATATCGTAAGATGGAAATTTCTGTTTCAGTGGCATATACTCCTTTTCACCTTTGGTCATGTTGATATAGGGATGTTTCTGTTTGTTAATATGATGATTTGTGTTGCAGGGTATCTGATCCATTCACTGAAATTCCAGCTGACATGCTTCTATTTCAAATATGCATCCCATTTGCCATAGAGCATTTTAAATTGCGGGCAACAATCAAGTCTCTTCTCCATTACTGGTTTACTGCAGTTGGCTGGGCACTTGGGTTAACAGATTTTTTACTGCCCAGACCAGGGGAAAATGGTGGCCAGGAAAATGCCAATGGGGTGCCGGGAAGACAGGATAGACTGCAGGTGCTGCAATTGGCTGAACAGGATCGTGCCTTAGTTGCACTCGCAGCTGCTGATGATCCTAGCAGGGGTGTCCTTGTTTCAGAATCTAACATTGTGGAGGAGTTTGATGGTGACGAACAAACTGATGCTGAGTAAGTTATGATGCTTAAGATTTCAATTTGACAGTTCCTTCTTTGTCATATCATTTTTCTGAATGTTACCTGGGCATCATGTGGTAGTGAATCCTTTCTTTGTCCCCTTATTTTATTTTATTTTTTGTGGTTCTGCCTCTTTGCTTTAACCTAACATTTGCTTGAACATCTAATGGGTTTATCGGGTTGAACCAATTACCTGTAAATAAAAAAGGACCTAAACAACATTTCATCATATTGTATCTGGGGGTATTTTTGACATTTCATCCTCAATATCAGGTGCATCATTTTTTGGTTTGGGGGTAAACTGAACCCATCCAAACAACATGGGGGACAAGTGCAATTTCCCCTTTTTTTTCTCTCTTGAATTATATGTTTTTGTTGGTTCCTGTTCCTTGCTTCCCTGGGTTCTGTAAAAAATTTGCTGATGGATTCTTTGGCAGGTACAGGTTTGTACTCTGCATTGTCCTCTTGCTGGTGGTTGCTTGGATGACTTTACTTGCGTTTAACTCTGCTCTGATAGTAGTACCAATTTCCCTTGGGCGGAGCCTTTTCAATGTGATTCCTCTTCTCCCAATTACTCATGGAATCAAGTGTAACGGTAAATTTTATATATTGATTTTCCTTTGCAGTTGCAGTAAGTTTTTCCTTTCTAGTTGCAATAAGTTTGTAACTTTTGGATGTTAATTCCAATTGATTCTTGTTCTATTTCTCCTCGTAGATCTGTATGCTTTCATCATTGGAAGCTATGTCATTTGGACACCAATAGCTGGGGCTAGATACACTGTTGAGCACATTAGAACAAAAAGGGCTAGGGTTTTGATTAGCCAAATTTGGAAGTGGAGTGGCATTGTTATCAAGAGCTGTGTCCTTTTATCAATATGGGTAAGTTATCCAGCCAGTAAGATTTACGTTAAATGCTAATTTTGGTTCCTTAACTTTTAAGGTTTTACACAATTTTCATCCCTTAACATTTTTATGTACTTTTTTGATTCCTTGACTATGAAAAACATACTTTTTTAGTCTTTCCGTTAGTTAGTTTGTTAAGTTTGTTTAAATATGCACATTTTTAGCCTCTTAACTTAAAGTTGAGAGACTAAAAATGTGCATATATTAGAAGTTAAAGGATTAAAAATGTGCAGATTTAGATAGGCTTAATGGAATAACTGAAAGAAAACTAAAAAAATGCATTTTTCATAGTTAAGGGACAAAAAAAATGCATAAAAAAGTTAAGAGATGAAAATTATGCAAACCTTAAAGTTGAGGGATCAAAATTAGCATTTAATCTAAGATTTATGCTATTTAATTTGCGTCATTATACTTGGAAAATTTTTTAACCCTTCAGTCTTCATGCTACTGTTTATCTACCAGATTTTTGTAATACCAGTTTTGATTGGACTGCTATTTGAGCTCCTAGTGATTGTTCCAATGCGGGTACCTGTGGATGAAAGCCCAGTTTTCCTATTGTATCAGGATTGGGCTTTGGGTCTCGTTTTTCTCAAGATCTGGACTAGATTGGTGAGCGTTAATACCACCTTTTCTCGGTGCTAACTTTTTAGGACAGTGCCATTTTTTTTTTAAAATTTAATTTTTATTATTGGATTGGATGCCGCCATCTTATCTATGCAGTTTTTAGATATCAACCTGTTAGTTTCCTCTCTATCACTAAAAAAAAGAAAAAAAAACATTAGCACCTTGCCCTTCGGGCCAAGTAACCTCCGGCCACATTGTGGTGCACCACCCCTCCTCCTTAGGCGGGTTCGAGTCCGTCCCTTGACAGATTGTTCACAAAAAAAAAAAAAAAAGTTTTCTGCCTTGCATGTTTATTCAAGATGAATTCTTTAGTTGCCCAGTCATGCTTTCACTGGGACTTTATGTTGGTAAAAATTTAATGAGATTGCGAAACACACGCACATAAATTAAACATAACAGCTATCTTGTGACTATGATGTTTGAAGTAGGCATGCTATTACATGAAAAGGATGGCCCATCATCTCTGTGCGTTTGTTAATAACAGGTTATGCTGGATCATATGGTGCCACTGGTGGATGAAAGCTGGCGCATAAAGTTTGAAAGAGTGAGAGAGGGTGGTTTCTCTAGGCTTCAGGGGCTTTGGGTGCTGCGGGAGATTGTGTTCCCGATCATAATGAAGCTGCTGACAGCCCTATGTGTTCCTTATGTCTTAGCCAGAGGGTTATTTCCTGTGTTTGGTTACCCCTTAGTGGTGAACTCTGCAGTCTACCGATTTGCATGGCTGGGATGCCTATGCCTCAGTCTGTTGTGTTTTTGTGCAAAGAGATTCCATATCTGGTTCACAAACCTCCACAATTCCATTCGAGATGACCGCTACCTTATCGGCCGCAGGCTTCATGACTATCGGGCAGACGCAGAAGAGAAGCCAAATGATGTAGGGACTTCCTCCGAAATGCAAATCTCTAATTCACGGGATGCTAGTATAACCTGGCGTGACCGAGAAGCTGATGTTGGCTTGAGATTGCGGCGTGCTAACTGAACTGATTGTAGAGAAATATCTGTAGGGAAGGTTCTGAAGCTTGCATGTAGTATTGGATGCATGCATATGCTTATATGCCTAGAGGTTGCATCCAGTTTGCCAATTACGCATCACCAGTTTTGTGCATATTGTACATGTTAATTCAAGATTAGAAATGTTAATATATAGTTTTAGGGCAAAGGAAAATTAAAACCTTTTAACATTAAAAATATTAAGACATCTACTAATAAGTATATAATAAATTTAATAAAATTAAGATTTACGTTATGTTTTATACATTTAATAATTATGATTAAATATCTGACAATTTTAATGCCCAGACAGGCTGAATTTTCTCTTCTCATCTGTTTAATATGATGGCTTGGTGTATTACTTCACTAGTCAGTCGTCATTGATCTCTGCACTATATACCATTTGACCCCACCAAAGAGTGCTTCCAGAGCATGATTTTTGCTCCAATTGGGGAGCCGAGACAAGTTTCATCAAGATTGAAAAGCAAACCGTGACACTACATAAATTATAATGAATGTCAACAATTTCAAATGTAATGACCAATACAACACTCAGAATGTTTAATTACGCCAAAACCAATTCCTATTTCAGCAAACAAACTCAGTCATATAAAGGTGACCCAACAAAAGCAATTCGAGACTCAAACTCAGGAAACAAGGTTGTCATTTAGTGACAACGAAGCCAGTTGCTCAGCTGCACCACCAGCCTGCTGCTGCTGAGCAACATTCCTAAGAACTTCCATTGCCTCTGCTACCTTTGCTTTTAGAGCTTCTGGCGACTCAAGCAAGTGCAAAACCTCAGGCTGATCCATCTCCAGAAGCATCCCAGTTACCTTGGCTGAAGCATCAGGCTCCAACTGGTCCACAAGTGGATACAGATTCTCACCCAACATCTATAGATATTTCATCCATAAACAAACAAGGTCAGTTATTAATTAGAAGTGCATGAAAGATACAGGTATGAGGTACCTAAAATTAACAATGTAATGTCTTTCCATCTTTTCTTCATATATGATAGGAAGTGTATTTCAGGTATCAGCCGTTCCTCCTTACCCAGATAATGATAATTAAGGAAACAAAATAAGGCAATGAGAAAGACAGGTGATTTTATGGGTTCTTCCATTAACCCACCAGGTAAATAAGAAAATAATGCCTACCATTCTCTGCTGCTCTGGAGTAGCATTTGCAAGTGCAGAAGCCAAAGCCACAACAGGCATTGGTTGAGAAGGTGAAGCATCACGCAGGGGCATGCCACCCATGTCATATGGAACAGAAAGCATTCCTCCAGCAACACCAGGCATTGAAGCATCAGGCAGGCCACGCCCAGGTGGGTAACGGTAGACACGCCCTCGAGGCAGCATCTGCTATTCAAAAGAACCATTAGATGAAGACATTGTGCGTGTCCAGTAAGATGTAAGGAAATAAATAACTGATACCGACCTGTTGTTGCATTAAAGGAACTGGTTGCTGATTTTGCTGAATGGCCCCTGCCCTTCTGCCACCAGGACGCTGACCCTGCTGGCCCTGCTGCACCATTGGTACAAAGAAATTTGGCATGGGAGCCCCACCAGGTCTCATACCAGGGACAAGCTGCTGTTGATATCCAAATCCAGGCTGACAGAAGTAAAATCCAAGATTAATATAAATCATGACTTCTAGATGATATGTTGTGTACAGATCAAGATTAATTAGGGCAGTGCTACTCTAATAATATGCTTACCTGGGGAGGAATGATAGCAGGGGGGGCTTGACCATAAAATATTTGTTGCCCAAGGCCTGGAGCACCAGGCGGGTACATTGTCATGCGAGGAGCAACAGAAGGTGCCATTGCCAAGGGCCTCATTTGGGAAAACTGAGCCTGTACAAGCACATCAAAAGAGGATAATGAAAGACTTCATATATCAAATAACGGAGAACACAACAGCCCGAATAAGGATTAGCCAAAAGGCCATATCAGAGAGAGGGAGGGGTATGAAAAGGAAAAAAATATATGATTCAATCTTAGATTTTCTTTCATCTCAATTGATATCCCTAGAATAACACAAATCAATAAAATCAATCATCCTGACTCCTGAGTGAAACATCAACTTTCTGTCTTGCAACAGTTGAAGGCTCAAAGCATAGATTAAGAAACCCCACCTGTAACCTAGCTCTTCTATCTTCCTTCCGTTGTGCAAGAGCAATATACAGAGGCTTGCTCACAACCATTTTGCCATTCATCTCCATGAGCTGTTATGAAAGAACAAAGAACCATTAGCTTTGGATAAGGTTTATAACTTCAGACACAATCATATACTTACAGCTCTAGATGCTTCTTCTGGAGTTGAAAAGGCAACGAACCCTGACCCTTTACTTATTCCACTAGGGTCTCTCATGACCTGTCAGAGTCAGATTAACAGATAGGCTTCAGCAGGTAAACTTCTAAGAATTAACTATTATTCAAAAGGAAATGCTAACAACCTTGCAAGATGTTATGGTACCAAACTGAGAGAAAAGCTCCTTAAGTTTATCGTCCCCTATGCCATCATCCAGATTCTTAATATACAAGTTTGCCCCTTGATACTTATCAGCAGCCTCCTTCATACTCTGCTCAAATCGAAGTTTTAACTCAACTTCCCTTTCAGACTTCTTTTGTGCTTTCCCAACATACCACTCTTTATCATCAAATTTCTTTCCATGTAGAGACTCAACAGCATTAGCAGCATCATCTGCATTCTCAAAGTTGACAAATCCAAAGCACTTTGATTTCCCGTCTGCGTCTCTCATCACCACTGCACTAGTAATTGTGCCAAATTCACCAAAAACCTGCTTCAGATCCTCATCAGTTGTTGAGTCAGCAAGGTTCTTTACGTAGACATTATTGAATTTTGTCTTGCTAGCAGTAGTTTCTCTTTCTTGCTTACGAACAAAAGGTCCCACATAGACTTGCTTATCATTTAACAGCATACCATTCAACTGATCTATAGCTTTTTGGGCAGATTCCTCATTCTCAAATTGTACAAAGCCATAGCCCTTTGACTGGCCAGAGGAGTCTGTAGCTACCTTGCAAGATAGAATGTTACCAAACATAGAAAAAGTATCGTGCAAAGCTTTCTGGTCAATTGACTTATCTAAGTTCTGCAAAATAAAATAGACAAAAAAGGTAAATATGAGAGTGACAGAATATAACTAGTTGAAGAACAAATTTATAACCAATATGGAGGTACATATGTCATATAAAACCCATTATCATCCACTATACCTTGATAAAGATATTCCCAGTGCCACTTTTACGAAGACTTGGGTCACGGTGAGAATACATAACCCTGATAGGCTTTCCATTCAGAATAGAGAAATTTAGCGCATCCAAAGCTCTTGCAGCTGTCAAAAGTTTAATGCAATGTCATAAAGACCAAAGAAATATAGAGGACCATCAATAACCCAACCCACAAATCAATAAATAAGACTTCGAGCCAAACCAAGAAAAGAGCTACATTAGCAATGTTTAAAATAGTAATTTGTAAGTTACACATATGAAATACTTGTCATATGATCACTTGCAATAAAGATAAGAACAAAGAGTTAAATAAAGAAAGAATTACAGCAAAGGCAACTCCAGCATTTTTACAAGTCATCACAAAATGGGTGAACCACAACCTATACTCAAAACATTCCCCTTCATATCACCAATTTCATTTTCAACCAATAAATGCAATGATAAGGTAATTCTTAATAACCTCCAACTTTCAACAATCCAAGCAGCTATTCTATGATCGGAAAGGAAAGTAAAGTTAAATTTAAACAAAATCAGCCATTAACATTCTTACCCAAACTACTAAATCAAAGCACCAACCACATCAAAACAAGAAGTTGAAACTAACCATCTTGTGAGTTGCTAAAATTGACATAACCATAGCCGAGTGATCGACGGGTGTTGACGTCCCTGCAAACCCGAACCGAGACAACCTGACCGGCATGGTTAAAGCAGTCATAGAGCTGAGTTTCCGTAACGCTCACATCCAAATCGCCGACGTAAAGCGCCGTCGGCACGAACTGATTCCCTCCTCCACCATTGTTCACAGTCGCATTCTGCCCTTGCAGCTGAACCTGCGCCATACCTAAAAAGAAGCCCTTTTCCTTTTCCAAAAAAAAAAAAAATTTCTTTTTTTTGGGTGTTTTTCTCTTCCCTCTCCCCTCTAACAAAACCTAGAGATAGACTAAGATAAAACCAAAACAAAAACGATGAAAGAGAGAAAATCCGTAGCCTAGTTTTTTTGGGGGAGATTTTTTTTATGAGAGGAGAGGAGAGGGAAGGAAGGAGATACCTGCCACCGGAGGGGAACCAGGAGATGGCGGCGGCCGTGGATGAGAGAGGAAACGGAGGTTTTGCGGGAGGAAGAGCAAAAATCCGTGGGGTAAAGGGAAATGGTAAATGAAGGGGTTTGAGGGAAAACCCTAGATGACAGGGGGAAGGAAGAGGGGGACAACAAGGTGGAGTGATCTGGGAGTGGGGCCTACCACTGACGAGTATGTCCTGCCGGCGGAGTTACGGCGAAGTTATCAAGAGATGAATTGGCGTGAGTTAAAGTTTAAACGATGGATGTCTTAACTGTTAACATTGCAAATTGTTATTTTTAAGCCATTAATGAGGGTGCGTGTAAGAATTTGAATTTTAAATTGTGTAAAAATTAGATTTAAAATATTATAATAGTGTAGATACATATATATATATATATATATGAGAAAAAATTGTTTATATATAAATTTTATAAATAATATTTATATTAAATTTTAATTATTTATTTTTTTAATACATTAAGATTTATTTTTAAAAATTTATATAAATATAATATGTAAAATTTATATGTAAATAAATTTTTATTTATATATATAAATAAACTGATAATTTAGACAATAAACACCGTCATGGTTCTTAACCTTGTGATGGCTTCCCCCAAAAAAAAAAAAAAAAAAAAAAAAAGGGGAAGAAAGAAGCTTTTACCTTCTAGGCGTTTGGTGGCCATGGTTATCCTATGTATAATATATATTTAGTGTGAAGAGGGAGAAGAAGAGGGGATGAGAGAAGAGAGAAGAGAAATGAAATCATCTATATTATTATTTTTAATTCTTTTACTTATTCAAGTGGGTAAAGAGATTGTATCTCTCCCTTTCCTCTTTTTAATTTCTCTCGAATGAATTTTATTAGTAAAGATATTAAAAGGCCACACAAAAATTCTTTAATGTTGGAAACATGAATTAAAGAGAGTGTATTTAAATTTGAATATTTTAAATTTAATATTATTGTTTATTTTTATCTAAATAAAATCTAATTAGATTTAAATAAAATACATGTATTTTATTAGGATATTTCAAAAACTTAAAATCCGTGTATTTCAAATTCATTTTTAAAACCATGGATTTCAATTTCAAACCCTATATTTTCTATTTTCCCCGACAATGATGAAGCTTTCATCATCGACTCCACCATTGCTCTCTCACCTTCTTGTCATCAGCAAATTTTTAGGTATGATCTTGTATTCTTTTTTGCTTACCCGTGTAGTTCCTCTCTTGAAATGGAAATAGAATTTGGGATTGTGGCTTGAGATTGTTGTCTCTTTCATAATCTGGAATCTCCTCTTGCTTGTGACATTTTGAAACTTTTCCGTGGATTTACCAAGTTACAGGACCAACCCAACATTGGGTTTCCTTGACTTGAGAACCTTACTGTATTTTGTTTTCCAATGATAGATGCTTGGAACTTGTGGCATGTTTTATATTTTACTAGAATCTTCTCTTTAGTCCTTGAAAATGACTTGTCTAATGGTATTCTTTTCTTCGTTGGCTTTTTGAACTTTAGTCATGAAATCCTTTGCAACAATTTGATTTTGTTCATCATCTTTTCTATTTGAGTCTAAGTTTCATTGTTTACTATTGGGGTTCTTCTTATCTCAATTTAATTTTGCCTTCTCCTCTGGGTATTATTTGTGCAAGCAAAGTGTCAATGAGTTTTGTTTCTGCTTTGTCATTCTAGTACTTAAATTTGCTATAATGAGAGCACATAGTGTTGTTTAGCACTTGAAAGAGACATGATTTTATAACTGGGATGGGATTTAGCTCTAAGAAAGACAAACTCCATTCTTATGGTGGAAACCTTGAGAGAGGACTTGTTCTAGTTTAGTAACTTGGTTAAAGCTAGACTTCCAGAGATATCCTCACACAAAAACACTTACCTCATTTGTTTTGGTTAAATCAGTATCTGTATGGTGGTTGGGTATCCACCTAGGAGACTGGACCAAACTCACTGGCCACCATCAACAAAGAACATATATTTTATAATGAGGCCATAGGCTGTTCAAGATTTCCAGTCATGGTGTTTTAGGGTCCCATTTCCCTTGAAGCTGTAGAGAAGGCAAGAGCTAGACCATTTTTCCACTTGCCTTCAGCCTTGGTTTCTAGGCCAAATAGGAGTTAAAGAGACATTCCTCAGTAATATGATATCAAGAGGTTTCCCACGGAACAATTATCCCTTAAAACTAACATTTTTCCTAGATAAAAATCACCTTATTCTTAGTTTCTAGGATATTCTTCTTAATTAAGCTAGTATATAATATGATGATTGAGGAGTAGGTGTGTTTGTTATTTTTATTTGGACATATCCCATTTGTGTTTATTCTCTAGCTAGTGGATTGTGTGCGTATCCATTATAAATCCATCTTTGCAAAAAATTGAATATTGTATGACAATGGAAAAAATGAACAAAAAATGAAGAACATGAAGACAAATTGATTAGTAGAAGTCATTGTTTCACTTTGTTTTTTTTTTTTTTTTTCAATTTGTTTGTCTTGAAGTAATTTAAATAATGCTTTAGAAGACTAAAATTATTAACTTTGGTTTTATTAAATTTAAATAATGATAAGAAGAATATTTAATTTAATAGGAAAAATTCAATTTTAAATACATAGTATTTTAAAATATTCAAACAATGAATTTAAAAATACATTTATTTGAAAATCATTTTTCTTATTTCAATCCAAACAATGTATTTTAAAATACATGTATTTAAAATACAAATTTCAAATTCAAATACATGTTCCTAAACACAACTTAAAAGTGATTGGTTTCACTGATTTTACATCTCTATAGTTGGTTAGAATATTTAGAAAAGTTAGAATATTTAAAACTAGTAGCTTATAAATTAGATATTTAATTTTTTAATAATTATTTACTAATAATTATAATTATTATTAATTATTTTTAATAATTAAATCAAATACATAAATAATATTTATTTACATATGACAATAACTATATGGTTTATTGCTTTAAAGGCAGTGTATAAGTAGTTTTTATTTGATGAAAAATGCTATTTATTACAGCCTCTCTTTAATTTCGGTTAATTTGTTCTGTACC
>BPVZ01000017.1:1389172-1400940 GCA_020521535.1 Rubroshorea leprosula
CTTATTTTTTAATAAATATTTTCAAAAACTAACTGTTTGATTGAAAATTTTATTCATATGCATGCTAATTTTTAAATTATTTTAGTTAGTTTAACCACTTTATTGACTAAATAAATTTTAATATCAATAAACATATATTAATAAATAAAGTTCTTTTATCAAAGATTATAAATGTTAGATTAATATAAAAATTAACATACATAATTTACATAAATATAACTTTCAATTTAACAGTTAATTTTTAAAATTATTAATTAAAAAGTATGTTTTTAGACAAATCTTTCAAAAGAAATTTAAGAGAGGGAACCATCATATACTATTCTCTCAATAAAATAATATTATTGTTACTTTTTGAGGGAGCTTATTTAAATATATGACTCTAAGAGGAGGCATTCTATTTAAGAGGTTAATATTTAAAATATAAATTTTATAAAATAATATTAATTGTGATGATACATAAAAAGAGTTTTTTGATTATTCTGTATTGTACATGGTCTAAACTTGTTTGTTCAGAGGCAATTCAACATTGCTCTCAACATTGCTCTCTGATTATTATTTTTGTTTGGTAAGAATTTCTTGCATAAGGCATTACCATATAGTTGATTTGTTTTCAAATTCCATATTCGCACTCGCACGTCACACAATCATGTTGAACTCATTTTTATTGATGTATTTCCCATTTTCATAATGTTCATTCAGTTGATATTTTCAATTCATGATACTTTTGTTGCTTTACTTTGTGTGAATATTTTGGCATTTTGTGCCTTGCATGGTTTTAATTAGCACTTTGTGTGAATATTCTTAGTTTATTTAAAGAGTGTTTTAGAGTTTTGAAGGCAGTTGATGGCTGCCCTGTTTAGTTTTAATTAGTAATTGACATTTCTCTAGTGTAATAGTAATTCTTAGTTTATTTAAAGGGTGTTTGATTTAGAGTTTTAAACATATTTAATAAGTGTTGAGTTTTAAATAACTAAATAAAGACATTCAGGTAAAATATTTTATTAACTATTAAAAATGAATTAACCACTATTAATACTCTTAACAACTGCATTTCTCAACAACTACCTTAATCTGTTCTCCCAGCTTCCAAGTCTGCGTCGCTTTTGGTTGTTTCTCACTTTATTTTGTGAGTTCATTTTCTTTGCTACTTTTAGTTTAGTTGATTTCATCCTCTGCAAAACTCTTTGCGGCTTTTAGCCTTATTTTACTTCCTTTTTGTCATTTATTTCTTTTAGTACACAGTTGCGGAGAGACCCCTGAAGTGCTTTGAAGGCGACCTTAATCTGTAACTGATATGGTATAAGAAATATTATAGCAACAATATTATATAAAATTATAAATTTATAATCATAATATAATATTAAATAATTGTGATAAGTTATTAAATAAATATATAATATTATAAATAAAATTTTAAAATAAAAATTAATTATATAATAAAATATTATATTATAAATTTATAATATTATATAATTTTTGTATGGTACAGAAGAGGCCTCCGTTTCTGATAAATTGTCTGATTTTTTGATGCAATCTGCATTGAAATGACAACTTGCTTTCAATTACTCCAACAAGGCAACAAGTTTATTATAGGAAGTTCTGCATTTAAGCCCATCATGAACTTCTTTGGGCCGAAGCCCACCATGAACATTAGGCTTTACTGAATATAAATTGACCATGGTTGCTGTCTAACTGGTTTCTATTTCAATCTCAAGGATGAGGATAAATTGTCACATGACATTATAAATTACTTGGACAAAAGTGGAGAAGTACTTGGAACCTGATTGCTAGACATGTAGAATTTCATATTAAAGAGTCAATCCTTTTGAAATACACACACATCATTTGCCATAACTGCTAGAGGGAATGCTTTTTTTTAAAAAAAATTTTTTTATGTATATCAAAGAATTAATTATTTGATAATATAAATATTTAAATTTTTAATTTTGATTTCAAATTAAAATTTTTAAATTTATAAGTACAGATATAATCAAACTCTTATTGGCATTGAGAGGGAAGTCATGATAGCAAGGTTCTGCTTCTAATTTTTGAATTATGGTTTACCACTTGTCATGAAGTCAGGCAAACATCTTCATCCAGCATCAGACATTGGACATAAAAAATGGATGAAAGACATTAGACATGCATGCCAGAATGGATGCAAAGTAAAAGTAGTCTAAGTTATGGAGATGACATCCTCCCATACGTTAGCTAGTTTGCTTTTATATCCTCGGAAAATACTGGTCTTTTTCTAAGGCATTAACGCAACCGAACTTGCATGTCTCACTACAGTACGTGACACAGAACAATAAGTCAGATTTCTTACCGACAAAATATCTTCACCATCAACATTTACAGGACGTTTGGAGGGCTAGATAAATGGTGGAATTGGTGGAATTGTACAAATTTTTTGTTCGATCCCACCATAGCCAACGTTTGGGAGGTTTCAAAGATAAAATAATTTTTATCTCAACTTTTATCTCATCTCAAGTATGCAACGTAAAATGTATCCCACCTCCCCCATGGCATTAGGTGGGATGACATTGAATTTTTACCCCTGTTTACACTTGATTTTACAACATATAGAGTGCTGCCACGTGTCACCCATGATGGCAGATATTTTATTAGTTGAGAGTTGGTGTGAATTTCTTCAGATGAGATTGAGTGGTTATTTCCACAACGGTAGCAAAACCGTTTTTTTGTTGCAAGCTTTCAAGAGGATAATTGCAGCACCAACAAATTAATTAATTTGTTGCAGATATTACGCTACTAGATGCTGCCGCAGATCTCCACCATGCTGCCAAGGTTCTATAAATACATAATGATAAGATCAAGCAAAGGATCGACATCTCACACAACAAACTCAGCACAATTTCTCTTTATACTTAGATTCATCTTAGTTTCAAGCCTTGTAATTTAATTTCAGCTTTACGCTTCAACTTAGATTAGTTTAGCAATTCGGTTCTTCTTTTGTCGAATTTATAATGGTGAGTTTCGCTGCCTTCAGTAATATTTCTTTGTAATCGGATTGCTTCCTTTCCTTTTTATTTGTTTTCCAAATTTTCTTTAATTTAATCAAATGATGTCGACATTTAATTTCATGTTCAGTTCCATTTCTGTTAATTTACATTTCATGCTGCCAGTAGATTTTTCATGCTTCGGGTTTTATTTACTTTAACTTAATTTACTTTTCCTGCAATTAAATTTCCTTTTAAAGCTCTGTTTCAATTTAGTTTGTGTATTTAAAGTTCATTAAGATTTTCAGTAGTTTAGCGATTATTTATTTACTTTGCAGCCTTAACTTTTCTTGATTACATTAGCTTTGAGGAGTCCTTGGAATCATATCCAAGGTATTTTGTCGTATAACCCATTTAGTGCAGGAAGTTCATCCCTCGTTTCTGCCAATCGTCTGATCTTTAAGGTGCAATCTACGACGTTCTTCCATCAACTCACAAGTTGAGTTCCACGCTTGGAAAGAAGAGAAGGTCGTCGGAGAAATCTTTCTTGTTTTAAGCAAAGCAAGTGGCACGCCATTTCATCTGCCACGTGTCAAGGAGATTTTTTGGGAAAACAATCTCTTTTTGGCACGCCTAGTGGGACCTCCTGCTGGCGATTGTCTATCAAGAAAAGTTTTTTGATCCTCTTTTTGCTTTTCCTGGGCATAAAGCAGCCATAGCCATGCCTAGGAGAGTTGGAAAAGAAGTTGCACAACAAGTGGAAGTGGCTCCTGTGAGTCCAAGACATTCTAAGGGTGAAAATAGTCCGAAGCATCTTCCGCCTATTTCTCCCTTGGCTGATCGCTCATATGGCAATCCCATATATCGTGCAAGGATGATGAGGAAAATGTTGATTCTATTGAGTCAAGCAATAAAATATCTCAAGAACTTCAGCAGATAAGGAGGCTACAAGAAGAAGCTAATCAGAACATAAAGCGTAGTCTAGAAAGCTTTCTTCAAGCCCAACAACAACAGTCAGATCAGTTCACTTGATATATGAATACTATTGAAAGGGCCATTAATGAAAGTTCTCGAGCCATCCGAGAAGATGTAGCAGAAAGTCGCAGAACCTTCACTGCAGTTTCTGAGAGAACCATGGAACATGTTCGACAGTAGCAAAATGTTCCAAGGCAACCCGTACCCCCAGCAATGGAATTGCCACAGCAAAATCTTCCAGATCCTTTGCCCGGGGGCCACGAGGGGCATATTAATCAGCCACAGGTGGTGCAGCAAATGCTCGATGCTCAAAATAATGCTCTTGGTGCTGGCTAGGTGCAGTTCAATAGGCAACAGCAAAATAATCCTACTGGTGGCATCCTTGGACTACAAGATCCTGTGGAAGCAGCATTCCGTGCAGCTGAGCAGTTCAACGCCAATCAACAAAGATATGTACCCCCTGCATGGCGTCCAAATGCTGTCCCATAGCCCAATTTGCAGAATAATGTTTTTCAACCACTCGGGCTACAAGCAGCAACTCTTTCCTTGGATAGAAATCAACTGATTAATCTAGTCCAGGAGACATATGGTCCAGCTCTGAGACCATTGGTTCGTCCGTCCTATCACAAGCCGTATCCAGATTACATAGATCGAGATAATCCATTTCCTCGTGGATTCAAAGTGCCTGAATTTACTTTGTTTTCTAGGGATGCGAGTCAGTCAACCATTGAACACATTGGTAGGTTCACTATTCAATGTGGGGAGGCATCGGGTGATGATTTTTTGAAGTTGAGACTCTTCGTTCTTTAACTAGTACTGCACTGATATAGTACCTAAGTCTGCCGCAAAATTCTGTATTTACCTGGAGACAAATGGAAGATTTGTTTCATATTCAATTTTACCGCTCAGAGCCTGAGATATCCATGGCTAATCTTTCTAGATTAACTCAACGGCTAGGGGAATCTTCTGAAAATTATCTTATGCGGTTTAGAAAAGCCTGGATGAAGTGTCATGTTGCCTTACCAGAGCAAGAGTTCGTGAAGCTTGCTCAGAATGGTTTAGACATTGAACTTCGAAAGAAGTTTGAGGGGATGGAATTTAGAGACTTCTTTGAGCTCTCTTATAAAGTGGCACGTTATGAGAACCTTTTAAGAGAGGAATCCCAAAGAAAGGCAGCATCGCAAGGAACTTATTATCAGGATGCTTTTGACCTTGATGTTGCCGAGGTCTTTGCAGACAAGCCAGTAACTTGTCCTAATCTAGTGAAAGTCATTCAACAGGTTGAGGCGGCTGCAAAGCATCTCCCGTATGAATTTGGGAGACAATACACATTTGATGTGACTAAAGCAAATGAAATCTTTGATTATCTGAAAAAGTCAAGACATATTAAGCTGCCGCAGGGGCATAGGCTCCCGACGGTTGCTGAAATTGCATCCAAAGATTATTGTAAGTTTCATAACTCCTCGAAACACTTTACTAATGACTGTGTTATTTTTCGAAATGTGTTGCAGGACAAAATTGACAAAGGGCTGCTTCGTTTCCCTGAAAAACCCAAGGAAGCCATAGGGGTTGATGAAAATCCTTTTCCGAACGTTGATGTTGGAGTTAATGTTGCTGACATAAGAAGCATCTCTCGAAGGACGTATAAAGGGCGAACTTTGGCTGCAAATGACCTTCGTTGGGTGATTGAGAAGGAAAGGGAACGTCATGCCCAACAGAATTAGAGGCTCAGGGGGCAACATCATGCTGCCAGAATCTATGCATCCGGATCCAGGATGAAGGAGGCTCGACATACAGATCACTCTCGTATGGTTAAGCCTCCACAGCGACCTCCAAGTAAAAGGTGGGAGAAGGTCGTGCATCCCAAGTTTCCAAAAGAACCTGTGAGAAATCTTAGAACTTTGAGAAGAAGGTTGCAGCGAAAGCGAGCAGAGGCACGTCATCGTCAACAATTAGCTACTGAGGAAGTTAAGGTTCCACAACGTTCTCCCGCAAAGGGAAAGATGGTGTGGAAGAGAAAAGAGAATCAAGAGCTTGCTGTCCAGAATGAATCTCAACTGAAAGTGCCACCTCCTAAGCTCACCTCACTGATCGTCAATGAAAATGAGTTGAAGGCAACCTTTGAAGCAGATCAACAAGCAGAGTTGACTGGCGATGATAATCTTCTTGAGGACATGGATGTTTTGCAGATCGACAACATCTCTATTAACCTTTCTTGTTTGGTTCTCACGCTTCCTTTGGTTTTTCAAGCCAAGGGCAGCGAGACTACCCATGTTTCCAATGGCAGTATGCTTGTTGAGGAAGAAGTGATAGAGGTTCCAGCCTAAGAAGAGGAAGAGGAGCACGATATCCTTTCAGAACAAATTATCTTTAACAAACCAGATGAAAGTGTGGCTCGTCATATAAAGCCACTCTACATTTCAGCTCACATGGATGGAGTTCCAGTGAATCGAGTCCTTGTTGACAATGGAGCAGCAGTCAATGTCATACCTCCTTCTATGCTGAGGAATTTGGTTAAAAATTCTAAGGACTTGGTTTATACTGACGTAACCATCAGTGATTTCACAGGTGGTGTTAGCAAATCAAAAGGAGTGTTGCCGGTTGCACTTACTGTCGGCAGCAAGACGTCAATGAGTGCTTTCTTTGTTGTAGACTCTTCTGCAACTTATAATGCATTACTGGGGCGTGATTGGATCCATTCGAATTGGTGTGTTCCATCTTCGGTCCATCAAAGACTCATTTTTTGGAATGGAGGCAAAACTGAGGTGGTCTATACTGACAACAGACCATTCTTAGCCAATTGCAATATGGTGGAAGCACGGTACTATGATGAAGATGTAGGAACCATCCATTTCTTCGGCATGGATAGACAAGGAAGACCTCGTGGAATCACTGCTTGCAACAAGCCTAGCTTGGCTAAGTATGTGGTTGACGAGGTATGCAATGAACTCTTGCGGCCTACTGCCATTATTCCATATAGGCTGCAAGAGGAGCCCAAAATTGAAGAGTTATTATGAAGAAATCCAGAATAAACAAAGAAAGAAGGGAGGCCATATCTGAAATTCTAAAGAAATTAGTGGCCTATTTTGCTGAAAGAAATACAGAAGCAAATCTGTCGGAGGTGGTACGTGAAGGTGAAGAGGATACCCATACCGACGGAGTCACAATGGAGGAGTTAGATTTGGCCCCTGCAAAGCTGGATGACCTCAGGGTTGATGTACAAGATCCATTGAATGAAGTTAATCTAGAAACGGAGGCAAAGCCACGCATTACTTTTGTCAGTGGCTTGCTGCCGCCAGAGATGCGAGATCAAATAATCTGTTTACTACATGAATTCAAAGATTGCTTTGCTTGGGATTATTCTGAGATGCTAGGTTTAGACCGAGAGTTGGTAGAGCATAGACTACCAATCAACAAAGGATATAAGCTGTACAAATAGCCGCCACGCCGTATGTCTCCAGAAGTGATTTTGAAGGTGAAGGAAGAAGTGGAGCGGCTGCATAAAGTTGGTTTTATACGGACAGCCAGGTACTTAGAATGGTTGTCTAATATTGTTCCAGTACTGAAGAAGAATTGAAAGCTCAAAGTCTGCATTGATTTTCGAAACTTAAATCTAGCCACACCAAAGGATGAATACCTCATGCCAGTAGCAGATTTACTTGTTGATGAGGTTGCACGCCATCGCATTTTATCTTTTATGGATGGGCATAATGGCTATAATCAGATCTTTATTGCAGAGGAAGACATAAGTAAAACGACGTTTCGTTGCGCTGGAAATATAGGTATGTATGAATGGGTTGTGATGCCGTTTGGGTTGAAAAATGCAGGAGCTACATATCAGCGGGCCATGAATGCAATTTTACATGATATGATTGGCCGCTTCATGGAGATTTATATCGATGATGTTGTTGTTAAATCCATGGAGGATGAAGAACATTTGGAGCACTTGAGGAAAGCTTTTGAAAGAATGCGACAGCATGGTTTGAAGATGAATCCTCTCAAGTGTGCTTTTGGTGTTACAGCAGGGAATTTTTTGGGTTTTCTGGTCCATGAACGAGGCCTAGAGGTGGACAAAAACAAAGCAAGGGCCGTAATTGAAGTACGGCCACCACAAAATAAAAAGGAATTACAAAGGTTTCTTGGTCAGGTTAATTTCCTAAGGAGGTTTATCTCTAATTTGGCGGGCAAAACTTGTGTCTTTTCACCTCTTTTGAAGTTGCAGCCTGATGCAGATTTTAAATGGGAGAGGCAGCACCAAGCCGCTTTTGATGCCATCAAGGAATACTTGTCTAAGCTACCTGTGTTGGTTCCTCTGGTTAAGAATAAACCCTTATTGCTATATATCCGCCGCAGATGAGTCAATTGGCTATCTGCTGGCGCAAGAGAATAATAATAAATAAGAACAAGCTGTTTATTATTTGAGTAGAGCTTTGAATCCGACCGAAATGAAATATTTTTCGGTTGAGAAATTGTGTTTGGCTTTGTTCTTTGCAGTAATAAAATTGAGGCACTATTTATTGTATTCGGAGGTGTTTGTTGTTTCAAAAACTGATGTCATAAAATACATGCTGTCGCGGCCACTCTTAAGAGGCCGCATTGGTAAGTGGATTTTTACACTTACTAAATTTAATCTGAGATATTGCCTCAAAAAGCCGTCAAAGGACAGGTTTTAGCAGACTTTTTAGCAGGTCATCCTTGTTTAGATGTTAACGCTGATGAAAACAAGGGAATCAATCTCTTTTCAATTGACTTGGTTCCTTGGAGGCTTATTTTTGATGGGTCTAGCACTGATCAAGCCTCTAGGGCTGAGATTATTATTGTTTCTCCAGATGGCATAAAAACCCAATGGTGTTTTCAATTGGATTTCAAATGCACCAATAACCAAGCAGAATATGAAGCTTTGGTAATTGGCCTTGAGTTGTTGGTGGAGTTGAAGGTGCCATCGGTTGAAATTGTGGGTGATTCTCAATTAGTTCTCAAGCAATTGAGTGGCGAATATAAGTGTACAAGCGTGGTTTTGTCTCCATATTTTGCCACTGCCATCCAACTACTGGAGGAATTTGATGATGTCTCCCTAAAGCATATTCCTCGCAACATGAATATTGAAGCAAATGAACTTGCGCAGATTGCTTCAGGTGTAAAAATGCCTAAAGGCATCTTGGAGAAAGTCATCGTCATCATCAAATTCATCAAAGACGAATAACGGTGGAAGCATGCTCACTAGATGTCACACCTACAGACTGGAGGCATCCAATAATAAAACATTTGAGGAATCCCAGTTCTAAAACATCAAGGAGAACGAGGATGCAAGCTTTAAACTATGTGCTACTCGGGGATGTTTTGTATCGTAGGGGGCAGGATGAATTGTTATTGCACTGCCTCGGTCTTGATGAAAGTTACCATATGATGTCAGATGTTCATAATGGTATTTGTGGTGCTCATCAAGCAGGGATTAAGATGAGATGGCTAATTTGAAGGCATGGTTTCTTTTGGCCATCCATTCTTAAGGATTACATCAATTATGCGAAGGGCTGCAGAGCTTGTCAGCTGCATGGTCCTTTGTAGCGAGTGCCAGCTTCTAAGATACATCTTATTGTCAAGCCATGGCCTTTTCGTGGCTGGGCAATTGATTTGATTGGGAAAATCTATCCACCTTCTTCTAAAGGCCATTCTTTCATAATAGTTGCTACAAACTACTTTACTAAGTGGGTGGAGGCAAGGCCTATGAAGAAGGTTGAGCAAGGAGATGTCATCACGTTCATAAAAGAGGATCTGATCCACAGGTTTGGTCTTCCAAAAACTATCACTTCTGATCAAGGTACTACTTTTGTTGGATCTAAAGTAGAGGCCTTTGCAAAAGACATGGGATTTCATTTACTTAATTCAACTCCGCATTATGCACAAGCAAATGGTCAAGCAGAGGCATCTAATAAGATTATCATCAACATCTTGGAGAAAATGGCTGATGATAATCCCAGGAGATGGCACGAGCTTCTTTCAGATACTCTCTCGGCATACAGAACCTCACAACGGAGCTCAACTAAGGTGACCCCATTCTCGCTTACTTATGGTCATGATGCTGTCTTGCCTATGGAATTAACAACAAGGTCTTTGCGGATTGCAATTCAAAATGGCTTGAATTTTGGGGAATACAATGAGGCCATGATCATGGAGTTGGAAGACCTTGAGGAAGCAAGGCTAACAGCATTGGATGTGATGAAGGCCTAGAAGCTTAAAGTGGCACAAGCTTACAACAAAAGGGTCAAGCAAAATAATTTAGAAGAAGGAAGGTTGGTTTGGAAGGCTGTGCTGCCACTTGGCAAGAAGGATCCTAGATATGGTAAGTGGTCCCCTAATTGGGAAGGACCATTCCAAATTCATAAAGTTCTTAAAGGGGGTGCTTATTGGTTAAAGTCTTTGAATGGGGAGTTGCATCCGTGCAAGATCAATGGCATCCACTTGAAACCATATTATCCGAATGTGTGGGAGGCAAGGGATAGTTCTACCTCCACGTCTGCATGATCTAGGTTTGCAGACATTTGTATATTATTTGATTCAAGTTGTTTTTCTTTCAATAATGACACGTAGAGTTTTGGCTTGAACCATGGAAGCGTACATAAGACTTGGTGCTGCCAAGGAGGCATGGCATGTTCTTACATTTGTGTTTTAGAGCGGCTTTGTTTGTAAAGCCGTGGGCAGCATGAATAAAGCAAGCAAATAAATTCATGTTCATCATTAGAAGAAGAAAAATAAAAGAAGTCTGGAAACAAATGTTCAAGCAGCTTAATGGCCGTGACAAGGATGAATGATACTTAAAAAAAAAAAAAAAAACCTAGCAAAGGTTTTGCATCCAGGTGGCCCACTCATCTTTCATTTGATGCAGCGTGTTGTTGGCTTCCTTTGCTTTCTCCTCCTGTTATGCAGCCTCACTCTTTGCAGCCAAAGCTTCTTGCCCTTCTTCTTGGAGCTCAACTAGTAATTTGCTTCTTTTGGCTCTAAGGGATTTGAGGCTTCCTCCTTGCTGTAACTCTCAGGCAGGAAATTTGACTAGCCATGGCTGGAATGGCTTGACAGAGACGATGCGAAAACTAGAAAGACAGAAAGAGAGAAACGACCGCAAATCTGTGATGATGGTTATCGAAGGAATGGCTGTGCTTTATAATGAATTGAAGTCGATCATGTTTCCGAGTCCTAAGTGGTGAAGAATTGCAATTGCGTCGCAGAAGTTGCAGTCGGCCA
The DNA here is from genome assembly GCA_020521535.1 of Rubroshorea leprosula. Taxonomy (NCBI): domain Eukaryota; kingdom Viridiplantae; phylum Streptophyta; class Magnoliopsida; order Malvales; family Dipterocarpaceae; genus Rubroshorea; species Rubroshorea leprosula. The sequence continues at coordinate 1,400,344 of BPVZ01000017.1, forward strand.
CGTTTCCAATTCCAAATCGGAGAAGAAATGTAAACAGCAAAAGGGGACAAAGGCACAAAGAAGTTGAGTACTGTCATTAAGGTCCTAAATTTTTGACACCTACTCCCGTAAGGTCAAAAATTGGGGGGCAATGTTTACACCTGATTTTACAACATATAGAGTGCTGCCACGTGTCACCCATGATAGCAGATATTTTATTAGTTGAGAGTTGGTGTGAATTTCTTCAGATGAGATTGAGTGGTTATTTCCACAACGGCAGCAAAACCGTTCTTTTGTTGCGAGCTTTCAAGAGGATAATCACAGCACCAACAAATTAATTAATTTGTTGCAGATATTACGCTACCAGATGCTGCCGCAGATCTCCACCATGCTTCCAAGGTGCTATAAATACATAATGATAAGATCAAGCAAAGGATCGACATCTCACACAACAAACTCAGCACAATTTCTCTTTATACTCAGATTCATCTTAGTTTCAAGCCTTTTAATTTAATTTCAGCTCTACGCTTCAACTTAGATTAGTTTAGCAATTCGGTTCTTCTTTTGTCGAATTTATAATGGTGAGTTTCGCTGCCCTCAATAATATTTCTTTGTAAT
>BPVZ01000017.1:1411862-1430597 GCA_020521535.1 Rubroshorea leprosula
CGTTTGACCCGTTTGACCATTAGTTGTCAACATAAATGGAAATATGGATGGCATCCAATTAAGGATGACTTCAAACAAAAAAATTGATAGTTGAAGGATGACATATATACTGTTTGCCAAGTAGAGGATGACATTGAACATTTCCTTAGTAGAAGAATGGTAATGAGCATTTTTATCAAAGTATCAGAACTACAGTTGGCTTTTAACCCATTTTATCAAAATATGAAGCATCACGCTTGGTATTTAACCAACTGCCCTTTTCATGTCCAGGGCTCACTACAGCACATGACACAGAACAATAATTCGGATTCCAAATCTTTCTTGCCGACAAAATATCTCCATCGTGCACATTTGGATTTTGGTTCTCTTCCTCAACATACCGTCCCATGCTGAGTCCAGTTAAAATTTAAACTATAATTAGATTTAGATCCAGCTGGGTTCTCTTGCGACTCAAAGAAGTGTCTGATTCTCAGTTTCTGTCTCCATGGATTCCAAATCCTCTCCTGTGGAGATGTTTTTCTTTCCCTTTGTAGGAGGTGGCCACCAACTTCCCCTAATAGACATGGCCAGAATGTTTGCCGCGCACGGTGCCAACTCCACCATCATCACCACCCCAAAGCACGCCCTCTCCTTCCAAAATTCCATCCTACGCGACCAACAATCTGGCCGTACAATCTCCATCCACACACTCCAGCTACCAGAAGGGGTCGATATAGCTGATACCAACATGTCTGCACAAATCATGACAGACACCTCCATACTCCAAGAACCTCTGAGGAACTTACTGCTCCAAGCCAGACCTGACTGCATCATCCACGACTTCGCCCACCGCTGGGCGGCGGATGCTATTGACAGCCTTGGAATTGGGATTCCGAGAATCATCTTCAGCGGCAGCGGCTGCTTTGCTCACTGTGTGCAGCAAAATATGTTCAAGTTCAAACCATATGAAAAGGTGGATTCGGATTACGAGCCTTTTGTTGTCCCGGATCTTCCCGATCGGATTGAATTGACGAGATCTCAGCTTCCCATGTTCGTAATCAACGGCGGGGGTCCTAAGAGGAAGAATTTATTCAACGATGGAAATTTCGGGTCTGTGGTAAATAGTTTCTATGAATTGGAATCGGCTTATGTGGAGTATATGAAGGAATTGGGGGACAAGGCGTGGCTCGTCGGACCGGTGTCGTTATGCAACAGAGACGTCGCCGATAAAGCTGAAAGAGGGCAAAAGGGCTCCATTGACGAGCAGAGCATTCTGAACTGGCTTAATTCCAAAGAACCCCATTCAGTACTTTACATCAGCTTCGGGAGCGCAGCTCGGTTACCTCCAGAACAGCTACTCGAGATCGCATACGGTCTCGAAGCTTCCGGTCACACGTTCATTTGGGTGGTCGGAAAAAGCTTCAAATCGGAGGGGGAAAACGAAGAAAATTGGCTTCCGAGTGGATTTGAAGAGAGGATAGAAGAATCAAAGAAAGGAATAATAATCAGGGGATGGGCGCCGCAGTTATTGATTCTAGAACACGGCGCGGTGGGAGGGTTCTTGACCCACTGCGGATGGAACTCGACGTTGGAAGGGGTGAGTGCTGGGGTTCCGATGATTACTTGGCCACTATCAGCAGAGCAATTTTCAAATGAAAAATTAATCGTCAATTTGTTAAAGATTGGAGTCAAAGTGGGGAGCATGCAGTGGGGACAATCGTGGGGCACGACGCCAGGTGAGGCCGTGGGGAGAGAAAAGGTTGAGGCGGCGGTGAGGAGGCTGATGGATGAAGGTGATGAGGCTGCAGAGATGAGGAGAAAAGCGAAAGAGCTTGCCGAGAAGGCAAAGCAAGCCGTGGAACATGGTGGGTCCTCGTATAAGAATGCCGAAGCTTTGATTCAGGAGTTGAAGACTCGCCGGAGACCGGAAACCTCAACTCAGTGAGATTACTGCAATTCCCTGTATGGACGGATCGAAACTTCTTTCTAAAAAGACCTATACGTCGTCGTTTGGGCCATTTTCCCCACACAAGCATATATCCATTTGAGCTTTAGACTGGTGAGCTCCGGCTGCTCTACAACTCTGTCTTTGCTTTTGTATCTCATATTGCAATACTAAAAGAGTTGGTTTTTGAAGTTATTGTACCCAACATTTGCAAATTAAAGAGGAGAATCAGATTTGCTTCTTCTATCCAGGTATTTTCCTCTTTGTTTTGCTTGGCTATTTGGGACAGGAGGACTGAGCTTGGACTTCTCAGTGAAAGTCAATGGTCAGTCCCATTCACCTCATGTAACAAATTTTGAGATTGCTTAATTTGGAGGCTTTGTTTAATCTCAGTCTCATTTCATGTTTTTATTATTGTGTATGGATTGATTGTGGTGGTTTAGGTTTAATTTAGCAAAGCCTTGTTTACAAATTGTGTTTTCCAATAAAATTGCTCTGGTAAATCCATTTAGCAACATAAACTACAGTATAACCCAAAAGCTCATATATTGCTTCTAAAAAATAATGCACTTGGTCATTTCCATTATTATCGTATTCTTTCATTTAGACACACCATTTTACTCTTGGTTGTAACTCACAATGAGTTGGGGCCTATGCCATGATCTTCTCAAATTCTCATAAGGTGAACTCCTTCCCATGCTTGTGTCAAATTCTTGATTTTGCAGCTAGTCTAATTCTCCCGCGAGAATTAGAAGCTCTTACACTAATTTGTTTAAGGTAAAACGTGAAACAAGCATAAACATACATATAACTAGTTATGGTTATAGTTACTCTTTAAATTTGTTAACGCTACACATATTGTCAAATTTTTATCTTAATTTAATAATTAATAACGAATAAAATAATTAATAATTATTATTTAATAAATTATAAAATGAATTTATAAATAGAGAATTTCAAATATGATAATCAATTGTTGAAAAAACAAAAGAAAAAATTTTTAAATTGATAAAACTACAGGTTAATTGTGTGGCTCTAACAAAATGAAGGGCCACAATAACGACAACCCATACAAGTCATGGTGGGCTTAACAAACATAAAAGAAGATGTATATGAAATTAAGCTGTTTTTGTATGCGCATACTTCTTTGATTTTCTTTCCATTCTCATAACATTCAAAGGTTGCATTCTTATAGCAACCTAAGCTTAGTACACAAAGTAGAGATGTTCAACCATTTCATGATTCCATGATTCAAGAATTACATTAATGAATGGCTACACCTCAAGACATTGACCAACATTACAAAGGTAATCTCACTAACTCAAGCAAAACCAAACAAAATTGTATGGACAAGGTTTTTGCACATCAAGCAATTCCTTATATATCCTAAAAACCTTCATGCCAAACTTCCAAGGTAATATTTGAGTTTCTATGATTGAAACAAAAAGTAGTGCGAATTAAGAGTTCAAAATTGATGAAAGTATTGTGTGAAACCAAATTGTTTTTCAACCATGAATGATACCAAAAAGGTCTAAGCTATCAAGGTGACATCCCCACATACATAATCTCTTTTATTTTTATATATCTTGGTTGTAGTTATGGTCATCCATCATTTTGTTAAGATCACCTTTTTTTTTTTTATATATCAGTTATTTTTAACAATCAAACTAAATAGAATTGGGTGATCTTAACAAAATAGTAGGTGACCACAACCACACCTCTATATCCTCATACAATTATGATGGCAATTGCACAGAACATATACATAGAAAGAGCTATTGCCACAAAAAAATCTAATTATCCACTTCCCACTCTAGTACCGTCAGAGCCTTATCACAGTTGCAAGCCCTCACACAGAAATCAAACACAGCAGAACATAAAAGATTCACAATTGTAAACTAAGTAGAGCTGCAGGGAGAGATTTGTACCGCACTTTTTGAGACAAAGTAAGCCAGGTTAGCTTTAATCCAATAAAACAACCTGAACTTTATCTAATCTAATACTAGCTCTGGGTTGTTTTTTTAGATGTCCCAACTTGAGGTTGCACACTTGGGAGATAGGGGGAAACAAAAAAAGAACAATAATTATTGCTTGAAATACCATATTTCTCCCTAATAAATGCTTTCTCACTTTATCAATAGGTTAGAATAATAGGGGTAAATTTGAAAAATGAGCATTTAATGTCTTTTGCCACCAAACAATCATATTATAAAACTTCTATGGAGCTGCTCTCTCATAGCCTCACAAAAACCAAACCAAATGGTATGGACAATTCTATTAAAAAAATAGTATGGACAAGGTTTTTGCGTATCAAGCACTTCTTTCTCCTAAAAACCTCCACGCCAAACTTGCAAGGTAATATTTGAGTTTGTATGATTGGAACAAGCAGTGTGAATTAAGAGTTCAAGATTGATGAAAGTTAGTGTGTGAAACCAAATTACTTTTCAACGATGAATGACACCAAAGAGGTCTAAGCACTTCAAAATTTATGAAAGTAGTGAGTGAAACCAAATTGCCTTTCAACCAAGAATGACACCAAGAGGTCTAAGCTATCAATATGACATCCCCCCATATGTAAGCTCATTTGTTCTTATTTATCCTCAGACCAAACTGTGTCTGTTACACAACATGATCTGTTAGTGTTAAGAGAAAAATTATTAGCAATAACTCCACCGTCCACCTTTGGTTCTTTCTCCAACCCCTAGTCCATCCCGTGTTAAGTTATCTATATATAGCAGGCACGATTATGGTTTCTTAGCTCCATCTCGGATTCTTCTGAGGTTGAAAACTAGTTTATGTGTCCATGGATTCCAAATCCTCTCCTGTTGAGATGTTTTTCTTTCCCTTTGTAGGAGGAGGCCACCAAATTCCCCTAATAGACATGGCAAGAATGTTCGCAGCCCACGGCGCCATCCCCACCATCATCACGACCCCAAAGCACGCCCTGTACTTCCAAAAATCCATCCTCCGTGACCAACAATCTGGCCGCGCAATCTCCATCCACACCCTCCAGCTACCAGAAGGTGTTGATTTACCAGAAACCAACATGTCTGCACCACCCAGCACAGATACCTCCATGCTACTAGAACCACTGAGGAACTTGCTGCTCCAAACCAGACCCGACTGCATCGTCCACGACTCATTCCACCGCTGGGCTGCAGATGCAATCGACAACCTTGGGATTGGGATTCCGAGAATTGTGTTCAACGGGAACGGTTGCTTCCCTCGCTGCGTGCAAGAAAATATACACAGATTCAAGCCGCATGAGAAGGTGGATTCTGATTACGAACCTTTTCAGATTCCAGATCTTCCCGATCGGATTGAATTAACCAAATCTCAGCTTCCAATGTTCCGAATCAGACATATGAACGGTGGCGACGGCGGTCCTAAGAGAATGCATAAACCCGACGAGAAAAATTTCGGGGTTGTGGTGAATAGTTTCTATGAATTGGAATCGACATATGTAGAATACTTCAAGAAAGAATTGGGGAATAGGGCATGGCTCGTCGGACCAGTGTCCTTATGCAACAGAGGCGTCGACGATAAAGCTGAGAGAGGGCGAAAGGCCTCCATTGACGAGCAGAGCATTCTCAATTGGCTCAATTCTAAAGAACCCAACTCCGTCCTTTACATTAGTTTCGGAAGCTTAGCTCGATTAGCCCCAGATCAACTCCTCGAGATTGCCTACGGTCTTGAGTCTTCCGGCCACTCGTTCATTTGGGTGGTCGGCGAAATCTTCAAATCTGAGGGGAAAACTGATGGAAATTGGCTTCCGGCCGGATTTGAAGAGAGGATTAAGGAATCTAAGAGAGGAATGATAATCAGAGGATGGGCACCGCAATTATTGATACTAGAGCATGCTGCAGTGGGAGGGTTCGTGACCCACTGCGGTTGGAACTCAACATTGGAGGGGGTGAGCGCTGGGGTTCCTATGGTTACATGGCCGATAACGGCAGAGCAGTTTTCGAATGAGAAATTGATAACTGACGTGTTGAAGATTGGAGTCAAAGTGGGGAACCTGGAGTGGGCTTCGTGGAGCACAGAGCCCACGGCGGCGGTGGGTAGAGAGAAAGTGGAGGTGGCGGTGAGGAGGCTGATGGGTGGCGGTGAAGAGGCGACAGAGATGAGAAGGAAAGCTAGGGAGCTTAGGGAGAAGGCTAAGAGAGCCGTGGAAGACGGTGGCTCCTCGTACAAAGATGCCGATGCTTTAATTCAGGAGCTGAACGCTCGCCGGAAACCCGAATGAAATTAACCATGACAGGATTCATAGTTTACAGGATGATTGTAAATTAAGAGTGGGCAGTGAAATTATTAAATTATTCTTCATAAAATAATATAAGATAGAGTTTATTTGATAGATGGTAATAAATATATTATTTTATATTTAATTCATATAAAAATTTATAAAAGATTACTGTATTTATTTTAATAATAATATTATTATTATATTGATAATTTTAATTTTAATATTATCAAAAGGTAACGTTTATATTTCATGTAAATTAATTGTAAAATACAATAAATATATTTTTAATATATGATTTGAAGGCCCATGATAGAAAAGTTTTATAAAAAATAATTAATAGATTCATAAGTGTAAATACATTTTAAAGTGGAGTGATTTATAAAAATATTTTTGTGATTGTTTTTATATGAGACTTTTTTTGATATTAATAAGGGTAATTAATTAAGAGAATTATATTTTACAATATAAATTGTATTAAATTATAAAATATAAACTATTAAATAAATAAAAATTAAAAAATCCAACCTTCATTATTAATGTCATAAAATTCAATATAATTTAAATTTCACAATACTTTTCTTATTTATTATTACAGAGACGGCTTCTTTAATCACCACACCAGTGAAAGAAAAAACCTCTTCTACTAGAATAAGCCTATAGTTAATGTCAAATGTCATGGCACTAAAGGTCAGTTGCCTGCAAATACCAGACAAAGCATTCTGTCCTGTACTTCTGTTATCCTACTATAGTTTTTCTTCAATCGCTCCTCCATTCCATTCCAAAGAATTAATAATGGATACTGGAAAAGCTTCTCGACTTCACATGTTCTTCCTCCCCTTCATGGCTCAAGGTCATATGATACCACTTGTGGACATTGCCAAGCTGTTTGCGATACGGGGTATGAAGTCAACCATAATCACCACTCCTCTCAATGCACCTCTTTTCTCTAAAACAATTGAAAGGAGCAAGAATTCAGGCATTGATATTGATATCAAGATCCTCGAGTTTCCTTGTGTTGAGGTTGGCTTGCCTAATGGATTAGAAAATGTTGAGTCAATCACTTCAGAGATGGGTGTAGAGACGGTGAACAAATTTTTCAAGGCCACAGCTCTGCTCCAAGAACCCCTTGAGCAGTTGCTTCAAGAATTCAAACCAGATTGCTTGGTTGCTGATATGTTCTACACTTAGGCTACTGATTCTTCAAGCAAATTTGGAATTCCCAGGTTAGTGTTTCATGGAACTAGTTTCTTTTCATTGTCTGTATCAATGTGTTTGAGACAATATGAGCCCCACAAGAAAGTTGTGTCTGATTCAGAGCCCTTTTTGGTGCCTTACTTCCCTGGTAATGTCATGTTCATGAGAAAACAATTGCCTGAATATGTCACACATGATTTCGAAAGCAGTTTTTCCAAGTTAATTAAAGTATCTAGAGAAACAGAGGGGAAATGCTATGGGGTGATTGTCAACAGTTTCTATGAACTGGAGGCAGCTTATGCTGATTATTATAGGAATGTTTTGGGAAGAAAGGCATGGCATATTGGTCCAGTTTCACTCTCTAATAAGGCCATTGAGGATAAAGCAGAGAGAGGGAAAAAGACATCTGTTAGTGAACGTGAGTGCTTGAAGTGGCTTAATTTACAAAAACCCAACTCAGTTATCTATATTTGTTTTGGAAGTATGGCCAGGCTTAACTCTGCTCAACTGAAGGAGATAGCAATGGGGCTTGAAGCTTCAGGGCAAGGATTCATCTGGGTTGTGAGGAAAGAGAAAAACAGCGAAGAAGAAGAAGGTTGGTTGCCTGAAGGATTTGAGAAGAGAATGGAAGGGAAAGGGCTAATAATAAGAGGATGGGCACCACAGGTATTGATTCTTGAGCATCATGCAATTGGAGGGTTTGTGACACATTGTGGATGGAATTCAGCTTTAGAAGGGGTGTGTGCCGGGGTGCCTATGGTTACATGGCCATTGTCAGGAGAGCAATTTTACAATGAAAAGTTGGTGACTCAAGTTTTGGAGATTGGGGTTGCTGTTGGCGTTCAGAAGTCAGTCAAAAGGGTAGGGGACTTTGTGAGGAGAGAAGCATTAGAGAAGGCTGTGAAGAAGATAGTGGTGGGTGAGAGAGCATATGAGATGAGAAGTAGAGCCAAGGCAATAGGGGAAATGGCAAGAAAGGCTACTGAAAAAGGAGGTTCATCTTACTCTAATTTGAATGCTCTGATTGAAGATTTGAAGAGCTTGCGCTGCCGTTGAACAAGGGAAGAAAGTTAAAAAGAAGAAAGCTCATCTATTTTATTTGGTGTTTGGTACAATGAAATTTTAACATATTGAATGAACTATACCGCCTGCAGTGTACAATAATCCAAATTACTGTAAATTAAAAATTATATCTATAATTAACTATGTACTTTTTATTCATTTAGTGCTTTTTAATATGGTTAGATCAATGAATAAATAAGTGTCACATTGTAAGACAAATTTAAAACTTAAGTTTTGGAACCAATATTTAAAAAAATTAATTTCCTTTAATATACTAAATTAATATGAGAGGTGTACCTTAAAATTGATTGAAAAAAAATTAATTTTGAGATATACAAAAACTAATTAGAGACACTTTATCTGTAAATCTTTTAAAAAATTTACTGCCTCCTACATTTTGTTTCAGCTTGAGCTTGGAGTCTAATGTATGTTAGAGACACTTCAACATGATACGTAGAACATGGCAACTTGTGTTCAAATTTTGTGCTGACCCTCACCGGTGGCATAGAAATTAGACAAAATATTAGCTTTGACTAATCAAACAAATGATGATTTTCTACTTATCTTACTAATTCCTAATCAAAGTTAATTGCTTGGTCTAATAGAGATTTGCGCCTGTACTCAATAACATGCATATGATGTAAACATCACCCTTCAAGGGATTCAAATTATATAATGTTCTTGTAATAATTAATAATCCTAATACGCTTATAATATTCAATCCTTTGTTGGCAATTTTAAACACTAGACATTAAAATTTTCATATCCATTGTTCACATCTTTAGTTTTCTTCGCTTCCTAAATTATGTTCTGTCTGAAGCCTTACAACGTTCACTAAATCAGCTTCATAGTTTCCCTCTCACATGTTCCTTTTTCTGTTCATCGCACATGGCCACATAAACATAATACCTGCTCTGGACATGACCAAGCTATTCACGATACGGGGTGTGAAGGCTACCATAATTGCCACACGTCTTTCTGATAAAATTATAATAATAATAATAATAAATTATTATTGTTATTATTATTGTTATTATTATTATTGCTACTCTTCCCAATGCTTCTCTCTTTTCCAACAAAATCCAAAAGAAGCAAGGCTTTCCGCATTCCCGTCAATATCAATATCATCAAGTTTCTTTGTGCTTAAGTTAGGTTATTGGAGAGATAAATCAATCTAACATTGGGTTTGTCAAAGTATTAACTCAATAAAATTATAAACATGTAGGTATAAGAGTTACTTATTATGACTATTAGAAATTTGGTCTTTGTCCACTAATTATTTTTCAATGCAATTTGCATTGAAAAATAATACACTAATTTTCAATGCTTAATACTAGAGAGTAAAATTCAATAAAAGTTAATATAAAATATCCATAGTTTGCAAATACTTTTGAAGGGTAACCTATAGTTTAGCATCATAATTTGGTTTAGTGCATATTTTTGTGTTATTGTTAACAAAGAAAAATTTTAAAAATTAAAAATATTATCTTTTATTTTTTTTTTAGTACAAAACATTAGATAATATCTAAAATCATCAAAATTAAATTGTAAAAATGATTTAGGATTATTTTCTAACATTTCAGTGCTAAAAGATAACATGTATCAATTAAATATAATTATTTTTCAACACTTAATGCTAGAAAATAACTCTAACCTAATTGTAGAGGTTATTTTCGATCATTGAAAAATAGTCATATTCAATTGGTACAGCTAATTTTCTAGCACTAAGGCTGAAAAGTAATCTTATCCAATTGGTGCCATGTATTTTCTAAATTTCAGCTTATTTTCCAATTCTTTCTCCAATTATTATTATTTTTAGTTTAGATAGTTAAGATATCACCAATTTTAATGCACCTTGAATGTACCCCATATTGGCCCCGTTCTTAAAGAAAACTAAATTTTTTGGGCGTGAGCACCAAAACTCAAACCGGAGCCTAACCGCAAACCTATGTCCCCTTCAAACAAAACTTTGGGGCGTGCATTTTTGTTTTACCGTCCAAATAGTTATAAATCAACTTATAAAGTAAATATTCTCAATTCAAAAATTGAAATTCGAATCTCTTCACTCTTAAATTTTAAATTTGTTAAGAAAAAAAAAACAAAGCTTTGGCGCATTGCGATTGATCTTGGATGTGGGTTTAGCGCTGCAGAAGTGTCGACTTGGATTTCTATTAAAAAAAGTCAACAGAATTTCGACCAAGAAAATGGAAAGAATGTAGTGGCCAGCTGTTTAAAAAAAAAAAAAAACCAGAGAAGTAAAAAGTAGCCGAAATTAGAAAAGAAAAAGAAGGCGTAAAGAATGTGGCTTGTAGCCTTTCCAACGTTAAAATTGTAAGAGGAAATCGAGTCCTAATCAACACAAAAAATAAAATAAAATAAAATAAAATAAAGAAAAAAAAATCATAAATGCCACTTAGATACATTCAAAGTGTGATTTGCTGGATGCATGAAACGTCCTTGCTAGAAAAGTTTGAATAATTTAATCCCTAAATTAGTGCAATCTATCAAGTACTTTATGGATGGAATAAAATGTTTATTATTGTGAAATTGTGAGGCTGTTCTGTCCAATAATTGCGTGGAAGCAATTATGCGGGATATTCTCTGTTATGTGGGTCTTCTAGTCGTGAGCTCGGGAAGTCATCTGGTTTGTGGTTATTGGACCATTTGGTTGGTTGGGAATTTTAAGGAGTCATCTTCTAGTGAAAGCTTCTTGAATTGGTCATTTTAGGATCTTATTATTGGATAACTAATTGGAGGGGCAATGTATAGTTCTCATTGTCAGAGTGAAACGTTGATCCTAGGAGATGTGACATGTATTTTGGGGAAAGCCAACTGCTCAGCCAGGTGGAGTTTGATGAGGTTAGACTGGTGCTGTTTCATTTGTTAGAATGTAGGTTTCATGCACCAGGTCTCATTAGAATTTCAATCTAAAGCGTGCTTAATGGAGAGTAGTATTAGAATAGGTAACTCCTTTGAAGTTCTTCTATTGCACTTTTTATCTTATTTTTAACTTTCAAGGTTATATTTATTGATAAATAAATATCACTTTATAAGGTAAGCGTAGGGTTTAAGTTTTAGAGCCAATAATTAAGAAAATTGATTTTTTTTAAATGCACTAAATTACTATGAAAAATGTACTCTTAAGATTCATTAAAAAGAAATTAGTTTGGATGTGCGTAAAAACTAAAACAGGACAACCTAACAGGAAATGTCATAAAAAAATATTAGGAGCTATAGGTGAATCTGGCTTGAGGCTTGAGACTTAAATTGATCATTTTTATGGAATGCAATCCCTCTTGTATCATTTCTTATAATTCTTAAAACCTTTTATTTTTTTCAGATAAAGAAAAAAAGAAAAAAGGGAAGCACATTTCTTTCGGAGCAGAAAGCACCACTATTTATGAAGAAAAAACACTAACACAGACAATTAAACGAGTGCATAATTAAAAATGAACACCAAATTACATGAAATAAATGAGAATGTTTATTTCTTGTCAGATTCTGTGTACTTAGTGGCGAAATGAACCCAATTCTTCAATCAGAGCGTTCAAATTAGAGTGTGACGAACCGCTTTTTCAGTAGTCTTTCTTTCCATTTCCCTCAATTCCTTGGCTCTGCTCCACATTTCCTCAACTTTTTCACCTTCTATTATCTCCTTTACAGCCTTCTCTATTGCTTCCTTCTGCACAAAATCTCCCACCATTGCAACTGACTTACTGACACCAACTGGGATCCCAATCTTCAAAACCTCTGTCACCAACTTCTCATTGTAAAATTGGTCCGCCATTATTGGCCATGTGACCATGGGAACACCCCCACAAACACCTTCTATGGTTGAATTCCATCCACAATGTGTCACAAATCCTCCAGTTGCTTGATGCTCAAGAATCAATAGTTGTGGTGCCCATTCTTTTATTATTAACCCTTTCCCCTCCATTCTTTGCTCAAATCCTTTCGGTAACCAATCCTGTTCTTCCCTACTGTGTTTTCTCACAACCCAGATGAATTGCTGACCTGAAGCTTCAAGCCCCATTGCAATCTCCTTCAACTGAGCACAGTTGAATTGGGTCAAGGTTCCAAAACATATGTAAACAACTGAATTTGGTTCTTTGGAATCGAGCCATTTCAAGCACTCGTGTTCATCAATTGATGCTTCCTTCTCTCTGTGAGCTTTATCTTCAATTCCCCTATTGTAAAGGAAAAATGGTCCGATATGCCACATCTTCACTCCAAATTCATTCCAATAGTGATCAGCATAAGTCCCTTCCAGCTCATAAAAACTGTTAACAAGTATGCCATAGCTGTTCATTGCTGATTCTCTTGATGCCATCACCAACTCAGAATATCTTTTTGAACCCATTTGTTTTCTCGTCAACTTGATATTATCTGGAAAGTTAGGCACCACAAAAGTTTCAGAATCAGACTCAATATTTCTATGTGGCTTGTACATCTCGAGGCACATTGTTATACACAACGAAAAGATACTAAATACACAAAACACCAACGTGGGAATACCAAATTTCCCTGCCGAAGCAGTAGCCCAAGGATAGAGCATGTCGGCCACCAAGCAATCTGGTTTGGATTCTTGCAGTAGTTGCTTAAGGGGTTCTTGTAGCATGGTTAGGGCCTTGAAAAATTTCATGCTTTCTTCAGGAGAAGTGAGTGCATGAGCATCTTCGGTTCCCTCCAGTAACCCGACCACGGCACAAGGAAACTTAAGGATCTTGATATCAATTGGGATACCTGCATACTTTCTTCTTTGGATACGATCGCAGAGGAGAGTTGCATTAAGCGGAGTGGTGATTATGGTTGACTTCACACCTCGCGTCGCGAACAGAGTGGCCATATCCAAAATTGGTATCACGTGCCTTGAGCCAGGAACGGAAAAAAGAACATGCGAAGCTGAGAAGAGGCTTGAATATCAGTCCCCATTTTTGAACAGTAAGGAGAAGCTAGAATATTGTGGGCTTGCATGAAATTGGCAATGTCAAGTATTTTATAGAAAGAGTATAGGATTATTTTATGACAGGATGTTGGGTTTAAAGGGGCAATTTCGATGGCCAGCTCACCTCAATTATTTTATGTTGGGAATTTCGAACACCACAATCCCAACAAGTGAAAGTGATAAAAAAAATTAAGACAACAATTGAACGTGGTTCGACTTGTACACCTCTCAACAAGTCTACGTCCACGGGAAAAAAAGAAATAAATCCACTATTAAGAAAAATAGTACAATAATTTGGAAATTCTCTCACTTAAGAAGCTCCCAAATTCTCCCTAATACTCTCTCTTAATTTACACAAGGATTTCTCATAATTTCTCTCTTTCTTTTCTCTCACAAGAGCTCTCCCTCAATTTCTCTTGCTTTCTCCTACTCTTGCTTTCTCCTACTCTTGCTTGCCCATTGCCTTTGCATGCATGGGTATTTATAGTGAAAAATCCAATTACCCATGCACCATTTTTCTTTGCCTCATTACCACTCGGCCAAGATTTTCTTTGCCCATTAAATGGGTCAACATGCAATCTTTGAAAGATTTCAACAAATCAATCTAGCCCACAATTGGCTTATAGGCCGGTGAAGCAAACTTCCACATGGAAAGTCCATGTGTTCACATGCATGGGGTTAGACTTTCTTCCAACAATCTCCCCCTCCAACCCCATGGGAGGAGAAACCAACCATGACTCCAGCTCCCCCTGCTCAAGAGCACTTTATCATGGTATTCTATTTTTGAAAGTTTCCTTCTAGTATAGGATAGGACAAACCTACACTAAGTGTACTGTGGAAATTAATTTTGAACCAAAATATGATTCGAGGGAAAATCACACCTCCTCGAACCATCATCAAACACCACTTCATTATTGAAGCTCACTTTCTTCTTAGTCTTATTAATTTCCTTGCCATCTACCAAGATCCCTTTAGGCTTCCAAACCATCTTCCTTATGATCTTGTTAAGCCTTCGCTCGGGATGTTGCTCAAGCACATAGATGTTGTGCTTGTTCTTCCTTCCACGCAAAACAAGTCTCCCACCTTTGTAGACCTTGCACCATTCTCGCTTTCCGACATACTTGCACCCTCGTGTTGTTAACTCACTCAAAGCAATAATATTGCTTGAACACTTGGGCACATATCTTACATTCTTGAGAATCTTGGCTTTCCCATTGTGAACATTGAGATGAACATCTCCTATGCCTTCAATATTCACCTTCTCACCGGTAGCCACTGTTATTTTGCCAAGCTCCCCTCGAACCAAACTCACAAATTTAGAAGGATTATTGCACACATGCATGGTTGCAGCAGAGTCCAAAATCCACCGTTGATTGTTTTGCTCCACCTTAGGATCACACTCTTCACAAGCTAATACTTCAATCACATTTTCTTCAACAATATTAGCCTCCCCCTTACCCTTGGTTTCTTGACTTTTCATCAATATTTTCATATTAGAAAAGTCCTCCTTAAACTTTGAGCATTTATATTGTTTGTGACCCAATTCACCACAATAAAAACACTGCACTTCACCATAATCCTTCTTAGGTCTAGATTTCGACCTTTCTCGATTTCCTCCACCTCCACGTCCATTGGATCTTCCCCGAGAGTGCTCCATCACCAAAGCATTAGTTTGATTTGCACCATCATCCTCCCCAAGAAACTAATCATTCTCCAACAACATGGATGTACATCTTTCATCACCAAGGTAGTCTTACCACCTAGCATGCTCTGCACTAGGGACTTGTAAGACTTTGGCAAGGATGCAACTAAAAGCAAAGCATTTTCCTCTTCTTCTAGAACATTCCCGGCATTCACTGCTTGTGTCACCATCATGTTGAAATCAGATAAGTGCCTGTGAATCTTAGTGCCTTCTGCCATCTTCAATTGATATAGCTCCATCTTTAAACACAATCGATTGGTTAAATATTTTGAAGCATATATCTCTTCAAGCTTTCTCCACATGCCTATTGGAGTAGTCTCTGAAAGGACGTTGTATTTTACCTCCGATGCGAGCACCAGCCGAATTTGACTTGCTACCTTCTTTTGGATAGTACTCCAATCACTGTCCCTCACCTGAGCTGGCTTGGTCTCTTCTAAAGTTGCATCAAGTCCTTGACAAGTAAGGACATCTTTCACAGTGCTTTGCCATAGAGCAAAGTCATTTTTGCCATCAAACAACTCAATTGAATACTTCATGGCTTCAATTTGCATTTTGCCACAACACTAGGAGCTTTACCAATAGCTCTGATACCACTTGTTGGGAATTTCGAACACCACAATCCCAACAAGCGAAAGCGATAAAGAAATTGAGACAACAATTTAACATGGTTCAACTTGTACACCTCTCAACAAGTCTACGTCCACGGGAAAGAGAGAAATAAATCCACTATTAAGAAAAAGAGTACAATAATTTGGAATTTCTCTCACTTAAGAAGCTCTCAACCGCTAGCTTCAATCTATAGAAGCTCCCAAATTATTGTACTCTTTTTCTTAATAGTGGATTTATTTCTCTCTTTCCCGTGGACGTAGACTTGTTGAGAGGTGTACAAGTCGAACCACGTTAAATTGTTGTCTCAATTTCTTTATCGCTTTCACTTGTTAGGATTGTGGTGTTCGAAATTCCCAACAAGTGGTATCAGAGCTATTGGTAGAGCTCCTAGTGTTGTGGCAAAATGCAAACTGAAGCCATGAAGTATTCAATTGAGTTGTTCGATGGCAAAAATGACTTTGCTCTATGGCAAAGCACTGTGAAGGATGTCCTTACTTGTCAAGGACTTGATGCAGCTTTAGAAGAGACCAAGCCAGCTAAGATGAGGGATAGTGATTGGAGTACTATCCAAAAGAAGGCAGCAAGTCAAATTCGGCTGGCGCTTGCACCGGAGGTAAAATACAACGTCCTTTCAGAGACTACTCCAATAGGCATGTGGAGAAAGCTTGAAGAGATATATGCTTCAAAATCTTTAACCAATCGATTGTGTTTAAAGATGGAGCTATATCAATTGAAGATGGCAAAAGGCACTAATATTCACAGGCACTTATCTGATTTCAACATGATGGTGACACAAGTAGTGAATGTCGAGGATGTTCTAGAAGAAGAGGAAAAAGCTTTGCTTTTACTTGCATCCTTGCCAAAGTCTTACAAGTAAGGACATCCTTCACAGTGCTTTGCCATAGAGCAAAGTCATTTTTGCCATCGAACAACTCAATTGAATACTTCATGGCTTCAGTTTGCATTTTGCCACAACACCAAGAGCTCTACCAATAGCTCTGATACCACCTGTTGGGAATTTTGAACACCACAATCCCAACAAGCGAAAGCGATAAAGAAATTGAAACAACAATTTAACGTGGTTCGACTTGTACACCTCTCAACAAGTCTACGTTCTCGGGAAAGAGAGAAATAAATCCACTATTAAGAAAAAGAGTACAATAATTTGGAAGTTCTCTCACTTAAGAAGCTCTCAACCCTTAGCTTCAATCTATAGAAACTCCCAAATTCTCCCTAATATTCTCTCTTAATCTACACAAGGATTTCTCACAATTTCTCTCTTTCTTTTCTCTTACAAGAGCTCTCCCTCAATTTCTCTTGCTTTCTCCTACTCTTGCTTGCTCATTGCCTTTGCATGCATGGGTATTTATAGTGAAAAATCCAACTACCCATGCACCATTTTTCTTTGCCTCACTACCACCGGGCCAAGATTTTCTTTGCCCATTAAATGGGTCAACATGCAATCTTTGAAAGATTTTAACAAATCAATCTAGCCCACAATTGGCTTATAGGCCGGTGAAGCAAACTTCCACATGCAAAGTCCATGTGTTCACATGCATGGGGTTGGACTTTCTTCCAACATTTTGTACATTGCTGACAATTATTTTTTAAAAAAGAAGATCGTGAGTTGGAATTGCGTGGATTAAGAAAAATGAAAGAAAAATAAACAAATTTTAAAATCTTTGAATTGGGTGGATTAAGAATAAAAGAGAATTACTTTTTCATTATCTATGAAAATTGATATATAAGTTTTAATAGTGTATGTATTTAATTTAAAATTAATTAAAAATAATTAAAGTAGTCTTATTTGTATTTAAATTATATATTTTTTTATTATTTTATTAATATAAAAATTTTTATTCAATATTATACAACTCAAGATAGAAGAAGATTAAATATATATCTATATATGTATATATGTTTTAGACTGTTCTTAGTAGCAGGGCTGTTAGCTATAAGCTAAAAATGTAGCAGTACTAATCAATACGCCGTCTTAAAATAACTACTTCAAGCATTCAAATCTAGTTGGCTTAATTTTTAGTTTGAGATCCTTAAAATTAATTAACTATTTTAAAAAAATTTTCTTTAATGTTTTTATTTTTATTTTTAAAAGATAATTGTAACATATTTTTTCTGTCTCAAAATAATTCTCATTTTTTTAACTTTGAATTTGTTTTAAATTAATTATTGTTTTTTATTTTTTAAGATAAATAAATATTTTTCCTACATTCTTTTTATCATTATCTATTTATTTTAATTAATTATTTTATCACAAAAAATATCTCTTTATTTTTTATCTTTTTCTTAGAAGTAATATAGGTAAATATATAAATTGGATACAATCCTTAATTTGAAGAAAAGTAAAAAGGATTGTTATTTTGGACAAATAGAATAAAAACATTTATTTAAGTAGTGATCAATTTAAGATAAATATAAAATTTTATCAATTAATGAATTAAAGTTATTTTAAAGGAAAATTATTTGACAGGTAGTCCTCTCAATTTTTTTTTTTTAAAAAACCTATCTAAAAACTCATTTTTTAATTAATATTTTGAAAAATTAGCCATTAGATTAAAAATTCTATTTATATAAATTATGTATGTCAATTTTCAGATATATTTAAAAGGTCTAATCAATTTATTAATCTAAAGATAAATTAAAGTAAAGCAAAAACAAAAAAAAAAACTTTTTATGTTTATATTATGTGTTCATACTATGTGTTCACACTTATTTAAATAAAAAAAATTTTTGATTCACACTATATGTTCACACTTATTTATACTTATAAACTACATAATTTTTCCTTTTAATTAAACCCTTGAACTAGATCCAAACTAGATTGGAACTAGTTCAAACACTCTTTTTCACACTAAATCTAATTTTTTTTATGCAATTCAATTCAATTCAATTATTATTATATTATCCATTTCTCAAATCTAAAGATATATATAATAATAATAATAAGCTTTTTATGTTCACACCATGTGTTTACACATATTCACACCTATGAATTAGATAATTTTTCCTTTTAAACTCTTAAACTAGATGCAAAC
>BPVZ01000017.1:1446740-1458603 GCA_020521535.1 Rubroshorea leprosula
AAAAAAAAAAAAAAAAAAAAAAAAAAAACCTGCATTTTGGTCAATTATAGGCCATTAAGTCAGTCCACCTTACAGTTTTTAAACTTGTTTTAATAACATGGATAATAAAACTTAAAATAGATGCTAGAATAGACTAAAAGTTATGTCATGTCATATTTCTGTTAACCAAATAAGTTAAAAGACATTTTAAGTGGGTCTCAACATCTAAAAAAAATAACTTTTTTAAATGCATTAAATCAATATAAGGGTGTGCTCTTAAAATACCAAATAATGATAAATATGATGAAAATTTAAGATCAAAATTTAGGACTAATGAGATGGAATAAGTCATGTCTTTTAAAATATTAAAAAGTAAATTATTTTATATTATTTAATAATTAATTTTATTTTTTTAATATTATAATATTATATATATCTATTAATTTAATGATATGACGTACGCCACGTTATTGATCTTATTGATCCCAAATTGTTAGTCCAAATTTTCAACTTTCCTATCATTACTCTATAATGTCAAAAAAAAAATATATATATATATATATAGTATTGAGATGTACGGAACCAACTCAAAGACACCTTATTTGTAAATACTAAAAAAGGATTATTGGAATCAGGCTTGAGACCTAAATTTATATATCATTGTTTATGGAATGCCATACCGCTTGTACCATTTCTTATAATTATTAAAACCTTATTCTTTCCAAAGGGAACAAAAAAATGAGGAAGAAGACAAAGAGAGAGGTTCTTCAAGTACATTTCTTTTGGAGCAAAAGGCATAGTTATTTTGAAGAAAAAATACTAATACAGATAAGTAAATCAGTGTATAATTGAAGAATGAACACCAAATTGAATGAAATATATGAGAGTGTTTATTTCATGTCAATTTCTGTGTACTTGGTGCCCATGTGAGCACAATTCTTCGATTAGAGCATTTAAATTAGAGTCTGAGGAACCGCCACTTTCAGTAGTCTTTCTTGCCATTTCCCTCAATTCCTTGGCTCTCCTCCGCATTTCCTAAACCTTTTCAACTTATTATCTCCCTTAGACCCTTCTCTATTGCTTCTCTCTTCACAAAACCTCCCACCATCGCAACTGACTTTTTGACACCAACAGGGATCCCAATCTTTAAAACCTCAGTCACCAACTCTTCATTGTAAAATTGGTCTGCCATTACTGGCCATGTGACCATAGGAACAGCCTCACAAACACCTTCTATGGTTGAATTTCATCCACCATGTATCACAAATCCCCGGTTGCTTGATGCTAATAAATCAATAGTTGTGGTGCCTATTCTTTTATTGTTAACCCTTTCCCCTCCATTTCGTGCTCAAATCCTTTTGGTAACCAATCCTGTTCTTCCTCATTGTGTTTTCTCACAACCCAGATGAATTGCTGACCTGAAGCTTCAAGCCCCATTGCAATCTCCTTCAACTGAGCACAGTTGAATTGGGTCAAGCTTCCAAAACAGATGTAAACAACTGAATTTGGTTCTTTGGAATCGAGCCATTTCAAGCACTCGTGTTCATCAATTGATGCTTCCTTCCCTCTGTGAGCTTTATCTTCAATTCCCCTATTGTAAAGGGAAATTGGTCCGATGAGCCACTCCTTCACTCCAAATTCATTCCTATAGTGATCAGCATAAGTCCCTTCCAGCTCATAAAAACTGTTGACAAGTATGCCATAACTGTTCATTGCTAATTCTCTTGATGCCATCAGCAAATCGGAGTATCTTTTTGAACCCATTTGGTTTCTCGTCAACTTGATATTACCCGGAAAGTTAGGCACCACAAAAGTTTCAGAATCAGACTCAATATTTCTAGGTGGCTGGTACATCTCGAGGCACATTGTTATACACAACGAAAAGATACTAAATACATAAAACACCAACGTGGGAATACCATATTTCCCTGCCGAAGCAGTAGCCCAAGGATAGAGCATGTCGGTCACCAAGCAATCTGGTTTGCATTCTTGCAGTGGTTCCTCAAGGGGACCTTGTAGCATGGTTAGGGGCCTTCAAAAACTGAAAGTTTTCTTCAGGAGAAGTGAGTGCATGAGTATTTTCGATTCCCTACCGTACGTAATCCGATCACAGCACAAGGAAACTTAAGGATATTGTTATCAATTGGGATGCCAGAGTACTTTCTTCTTTGGATACGATGGGAGAGGAGAGTTGCGTTGAGAGGAGTGGTGATTATGGTTCACTTCACACCTCGCCTCGCGAACAGAATGGCCATATCCAAAATTGGAATCATGTGGCCTTGAGATAAGAAAGGAAGGGAAGAAAATGTGAAGTTGAGAAGAGGCTTGAATATCAGTGTCCATTATTAAACAATGCATGAATTGATCAGAAGGATGAAGATGACAAAAAGAGAGAAGGGTTTATATAAATATTTTGTGGGCTTGTATGAGACTAGCATTGTCAAATTTTTGAACAAGGTTCTTATAAATACCAGCTAGTATGAGTTTAAGGGTTATTTATTGACAAAACCTTGTGATTAGAGGGATACAACGTTGAGGTTATATATATAATGTTAAGTGTGAATATAATAATTTAAATTATATTCATACTTATTATAAATATTTTATACCTTAGAATATTTTCTTTATATACTTTATACTTTAAAATATTCTTTTTGTAAACACCTATATATAGGTCATTATAGATACAGTATTGTTTAAGAAAGCTATAAACCTTTCTTCATATACTTCTCCTTCTTTTCAATTTTTAACATGGTATCAGAGCAATAAGCTTCTGGTTGTTCTTTTATTACTGCTTGGTTACTGAGTTGGGTTCTCAGATCTATTCCGAATCTGAAACTTTGTAGTTGGGTTCTCTTCTTCTACAGTTTCGATCTTGGCATCTATTTCTTCATATTTTTAGAGATTTTTTTCAGTATTATGAGTTCTACTAATTCTATGGCGAGTTTTGAGAGAACTATAACTCATCCTGCTGTTGCAATGGTTGCCAAAGAGGTGATAGACTAACTTATTGTCAACCCTGAATCTCTAAAACATGTGATAGTAAATCTTCTTAATGCCCCTACTGCCTTATCTGCTGCTCCAAGTACTAAACCTCGGTATTTTGATTTTGGTTGTTGTAATCACATGTCTTCAACTACTGCTTATTTCTCTTCAATGTCACCAAATAATTCTTTTCCTAACATTTATTCTGCTGATGGCTCCCCTATGAATGTTAGTCACATCGGCAATATTTCTACAAATTCATTCACTTTACCAAACGCTTTCTTGGTTCCAAAACTTAGTTATAATCTTTTATCTATTGGTTAGTTATTTGATCTTGGCCTTGAAAGAACTTTCTTTACTCATGGTTCTCATGTGCAGGACCCACAGACAGGACAACTTCTTGGAACTGGTCGCAAGGTGGGGCATCTATTTGAGCTCAATTATCTGCATATACCTCATCATAAAATGGATACATCATCATTTCCAAATGACCGATCATCCAAACCCTACTTTGTACTGCTGAATTAGAGTCCTTACAAATTTCATATCAACAAATCTTCCATGCCTGTGTTGCTACTAATATTTCTCCTCTTCATTTATGGCACTCACGACTTGGACACATCTCAATCAGTAAACTCTGTCCTCTTATCTCTCATGGTTTATTAGGATTTGTTCCGAATGAATCATTAAATTGTGTGTCATGTCAATCTACAAAACAACTAGCTTTATTGTTTACTAGTAGTCATTCTCTTTCTGCTACTTCTTTTGATCTCGTGCATTCTGATGTTTGGGGTCCATCTTCGACGCCTACCATGGGGGGATCCAGGTACTTTGTGTTATTTATTGATGATCATACTCGTTTTACCTGGATATCTTATGAAAAATCGCTCTAAATTACCACAAATTTATATTGATTTTGCTACTATGGTCAAAACCCAGGTATCTAAAATTATCAAAGTTTGAGAATTGACAATGCCACTGAATATTCTAGTACTAAACTTGAATCCTTTTTGAAAGAATAGGGTACACTGACACAACAATCTTGCCCTTACACTTCTGAACAAAATGGGTGAGCCAAACGTAAACATAAACACATCCTTAATTTTGTTCATGCTTTGCTCATTTTGTCTTCTTGTCCAGAGTGATTTTGGGGTGAAGTTGCTCGTACAGCTGTTTATCTCATTAATCGAATTCCATCGTCGATCGTCAATAATAAGTCTCCATATGAATGTTTGCACAGTATTCCTCCTGCTTATGATCTTCTTAAGGTTTTTGGTTGTGCTTGTTTTGTTCTTCTTCCACCTCATGAACATAATAACCTACAGCCTAAAGCTCGATTATGTTGGTTTTTGGGTTATGGGATTACACATAAAGGATATAGTTGTTGGGATCCTGTGTCACAAAAACTTCGAGTCTTGCATCGTGTTGTCTTTTGGGAACACACTATGTTTTCCTCATTATCAAACTTCTAGGTGTCATCTTTTGATCAATCTCCACTTTTTACTAACCTTTCTATTGAGCTTTTTCCCAGTGACTCTGTTGCAGATACATTTGATGAGCTCTATGATGCCTTTCCACATGGTCCACCTAATTCTATAAAAGATGTTCTGCCTATTGGTAATACATTAGATAATGCTGAGTCTTCTTCCCTTACCCCTTCTCTAACACCTCTTGGATCTAACCCCGTTGATATTGAGCCTAAAAATGAGATCCTTAATCCACCTTCAAGTCATCCTACTCGGGTAAGAAATTTTCCTAGCTATCTTCGTGATTATCATTATTTTCTTACTATTACCTCCTTACATGAGCCTCAGTCTTACCAAGAGGCCTCTTTTAACCCTTTTTGACAGCAAGCTATGCAAGATGAATTACAAGCTGTTGACAAAACTTGTACATGTGATTTAGTTGATCTTCTTGCTGAAAAGCCTCTAGTAGGTTGTAAATGGGTGTACAAGATTAAAACTCAGTTTGATGGTTCCGTGGAGCATTATAAGGCTCGTTTGGATGCTAAAGGATTTACTCAAGAATATGGGATTGATTATGAGGAGACCTTTGCACCTGTTGCTCATCATACTTCAGTTCATAGTTTGATTGTTATTGCTATTGCTAAAAGATGGAAATTGTTTCAGATGGATGTGAAAATACCTTTCTAAATGGTGATCTTACAGAGGAAGTTTACATGAAACCACCTCCTGGACTTGAGCATCCTCCAAACAAAGTTTGTCGATTGAAGCGAGCTTTGTATGGTTTGAAACAAGCATCTCGAGCCTGGTTTGCTAAGTTTAGTACCACCATCAGTGAATTTGGTTTTACTTCTAGTCCTTATGATATTGCACTATTCATACGCAAGACTAATCATGGTATGGTTCTACTACTTCTTTACGTTGATGATATGATCATTATTGGGGATGATATTTCAGGTATTCATGATCTAAGCAATTTCTCAATCATAAGTTTGAGATGAAAGATCTTGGTGTTTTGAGCTATTTCTTGGGACTTGAGGTCACCTTTTCTGATGATGGTTATTTTCTCTCCCAAACAAAATATGCTTCTGATCTTATCTCTAAAGCTGGACTCACTAACAGTAAGATTGCATCTACTCCTCTTGAGCCAAATGTTCAACTAACATCCATGGATGGTTCTCCATTAGCTGATCCTACTTGCTATAGACAGTTGGTTGGAAGTTTAATTTATCTCACTACAACACGACTAGACATAGCTTTTGCAATTCATGTTGTTAGCCAGTTTATGGCTATGCCTCGCTCCACTCACTATGTAGCAATACTTCGCATTATTCGGTATATTAAATGTACCATGTTTCATGGCCTTCACTTTTTTGCTCATTCATCTCTTGAACTTCATGCTTACTTTGACGCTGATTGGGCTGGAGACTCTAATGATCGTAAATCCACCACTAGATATTGCCTTTTTCTTGGTGATCCTTTAATCTCTTGGCATAGCAAGAAGCAAACAGTTCCATCACATTCTAGTACAAAGGCTGAATATTGAGCACTTGGAGACACCACATCAAAGTTACTTAATTTACATTGGTTACTAAAAGATATGGGTGTTTCTTAACCACCTACTACTAATCTTTATTGTGACAATCAGAATGCCATGTATATTGCTCATAATGATGTTTTCCATGAATGCACTAAACACATTGAGGTTGATTGTCACTTTTTTCGCCATCATGTTATACAAGGAACTGTTCATTTGGTTTTTATTGGCTCCACTGATCAACTAGTAGACTTTTCACCAAGTCTCATTTTTCTAGACACTTTCGTACTCTTCTTTCCAAAATCAAGTTGGTTTCCTCACAACCACCTTGAATTTGAGGGCGATGTTAAGATGTGAACATAATAATTTAAATTATATTCACACTTATTATAAATATTTTATATCTTAGAATATTTTTTTTGTAAATACCTATATATAGGTCATTGTGCATAGAATATTATTTAAGAAAGCAATAAATCTTTCTTCAAATACTTCTCCTTCTTTTCAATTTCTAACACATAAATAACAAATATTTTACAAGCTATATTCTCAAAATTTTTTTACAAGACATAGATAAAAATTTATTTTTTAATTAATATTTTAAAAAACTAATTATTGAATTGAAAATTTTATTTATTTAGATTTTACATTTTAAGTTTTAAATTATTTTAATAGGGCTAACCATTTTCTTGATTATACAAAATTCAATACTATTAAACATATATCAATAAATAAAATTTCTTTTATTAAAAAGTTATAAATATTAAATCAATTTAAAAATTAACATGCACAATTTACATAAATAAAATTTTTAAATGAATGATTAGTTTTTAAAAATATCAATTATAAAGTGACTTTTTAAATAAATTCCCTAAAAAAATTAATAACTAATTGCCTTATATATACCATCTATATATATATGGGGAAGCTAAGGTTTATACATCTGGTTGAAAGTTAGGACTGTTTTTTCTGTCAAATCAATATATATATATCATGTTAAAAAAAAAATCAATATATATATATATATGACAAAACTAAAATAAATGAAATTAAATAAGTGATGTATTACCAACTTTTCCTATGAATTTTGTATTCCTTTCTCATAATATAAAAGAAAGTTACTAATTTTAAAAAAGGATTTTTTTATCTTATACTTTTAGTGTATAAATTAAAAGTATAATTAATATATTTTTTAGTTATTAAATTATAAAAAAATTAAAATTAATTTCAATATTAATGACACATATCTTAATTTAATTAGTTAATTGTTAAAATTAAAGTTAAAATTTATTTTTTATATAACTTAATAATTAAAAAATATATTGAACGCATCCTTATAACACATGTAAAAAAAACCTCATGGATAATATACCTCTATTATTATTATTATTATTATTATTTTAATATTTTTGCAAGAGTTCCTTTTTCTTTTTTTTCTTTTTTTCTTTTTTTTTTTGCAAAGGGAACCGAACCTGTTGCATTGGATCCAGTTGGCTTACGACGAAATGTGCAAAGTCACTGCTAAATCAATTGGATCCACCGCCTACGTTAAGCAACGGCATATATATACTCCTAAGTTATCATTAAAGAAGGCAGCAGAAACCACTGGCGGAGGCTCCTCAAAAAAATGCAGTGCCCATGACCTTGATTTCATGATGTCTGCCTTCACGTTAGCTTTCTAAATATGGCAACTTCAAAACCTTTCCAAATGCTAATCATCTTGGCATGGATCACGCCAATCTAAAAAAAATTGCACGCATTTAGTATACTAAAGGTGTGCGCTATGTGGCATCCATAACGAAACTAATTAAGACCCATTTGTTTATTACGGGTGAAAAGCTTATGCTTAATTTATTGATGAGAGTGGCTGGTTAGTGGAGAATGAACTTGGCGTTTCGAGAACATGTTGCAGCTTCTTAATTTGCATACGGTTTTTTGCTGACTCTAGTTTATGGGAAGGGAGGGCTGTGGTGATGTTAGCATGTTGATGATCCTTATGGTTGTCAAGGAGCGAAATAATTTTCCGAGACGGTAGAGATGGTATGTGGGATGTCATCAGTAGAATTTTTGATTTAGTTCAAGTGAGATCTTATGAGTAGTGGATTAAAGGTAGAAATCAGCGGTTAGCTTTCGACTATTCTGGGTGGTGTCAACTTGCAGCCTTATGTGCGAAAGAGATGGTTAGATCACGATTTGAAGAAAATAGAGGTTTCCTTCTTTGTTTGGGATTGTATGAGACCTGTTTAGAGGCTGAGATTTTGAAATGATTTACATTGAATCTTAATTTAATTATATTTGTAAATGAGTTTTGGGTAGCCCTTGTAGTCGCTGATCAAATAAAAGTTTTTTTTGCCGACTGGAAAAAATATATATATATATATATATGAATATGAGATTAGTGTTTGTTTGCTTTACTTCCAAAAAATTAGGAGAAAAAAAGATAAAAATCACCTTAATGCATGTTTTAAAAATAAGGTAATTTAGTCTTTCTCAATAAAAATTTATTGAAACGATGTAGTTTTATGATGATTTTTCTTTTAATCTTTAAGAGATAAGGTTGACAAGATTGACAGGTATTTTTTTCTTTACATATATCATTTAGTATCCACCACCAATATACCTCTAGATTGCTGGAAAGATTTATGGTTTCGAGCTTGTTCCTAAGCAGAAGCTACAAAATGAAAGCATGTCTAGGGAAGACTAGTTTGCTAGACCAAATCATAGTTGCTTCATCCTGAATTTGCATGTAAGCATTTCATAGGCGCCTACCCTTGAAAATGAAAACCCAGATGACATTCAGACCAGCTACTAGTTATAGCTTGGTTCTACGTGTATGTTTTTTTTTTCCTTTTTCCTTTTTTTTTCCGATCTTGGGTTCTATGTGCTTAATTATCCTGGGCAAATCTTCAGTAATTAGTGCTATATATAGGTATAGCTGCGATATTTGCTTTCTTAATCTGGGGCTGATCATGATTTGTTTGATGTACTAAATTTGAGTTTCAATGAATCTATGATTTTCTTAAAAAAATGTCTGAACACACAAGTTCAGTTTAAATTAATTATTTAAATATAGTTGATATATAACTGATATTAGATGTTAAATAAATTTTTATAATTCAATCTTTTATATCTGTTCGTTAGAATCCAACAATTGATAAATGTTGCCTCATATCTAAAACAAGTGAAATTTTTTTTTTAAGAGAAAGCTGTTTTATAGAATGGGTTGGAATTGTTTACAGTTTGTTTTGTAAAATTATTTAAATGTTTTTAATATTATTTTTATATTATTTATTTGAAAACATTTAAATAATTTTACTGTAAAACAATTTTCAGTTTTTTCAAACAGTGCACTCTACAAGGGGATAGGTCCATTCGAAGTACTTATTAGCCATTATAATTGCAGGCTTCAATGCTCTATTCATATCCAAAGTTTCCGATCAATGTTTAAGAAAGTTTGAAATTTTCAGTAATATTTTGTGATGATCTTGAATCAAAACGAACATTGATATACCTTGGGTTGGGTCATTTTGGGTTTTCCCTTTTCACTATTTAATCACACCTCACAATACAAATATCCTTATTCTATTTCTCTTCTCATGTTCCGCTTATATTTTCCTGGTAACCTTGCACCTCGCAAATAGGTTGCGTTGGGTTGGATCGGATTGAGATGTGCTTTGGACTTCAGATATTTATTGAGTTGGGTTATTTTGGGTTTTAGTTAAAGGATAGATTCATGACCAACCGGTCTGACCCATATAACAGATCTTGGATTGGGTCTAAAATTGGGTTGAGAGGTCTCAACTTTTTAAAAATGGTTAAAATACCAATTTAGTTTCTCAACTTTTAAATTGATATCAAAATTTTCTGTTAACTTCAAAAAGTATCAAAATTATCCCTAAACCTTGATTTCAAATACCAAAATAGTTCTTAAACTTTGAAAATGATACCAATTTAGTCTTTAAACTTTGAAGACAAGTACCAATTTAGTCCTTAAACTTTAATTATAAATACCAATTTAGTTTTTCAATTTTAATTATATATCAATTTAATATGTAAATAAAAATATGTAACAATAGTAAAATATAACTATTTAATTTTACTTGTCATTAATATTTTGAAAAAGAACTTATTTTGTGGCAAAATAATGAATTAGGTAACACTTTTGTTAACAAAATGATTTTTTTGGTATTAAAAATTAAAGTTTAAAGATAATTTTGATAATTTTTGAAGTTGAGGGATAATTTTGATACAAATTTAAAAGTTGAGAGACTAAGTTGGTATTTTAACCTTTTAAAAACTAAGATTAAAATTGAAAGTTTTCAATATTTGTTCTATTTTTCTTTAAAAATTTTAATATTAATTAATTATTTAATTAAAAAGTCTATTAAATTAATCTTAAATATGATAATATAATAAATAAATAAATAATATTTTTTATTTATTTTTTATTTTATTTAAAAATTAAAATTAAAAATATATTTAATCATTGTTTTAAATTAAAAAATAAATTAATTTTAACCCGACCTTTTTGAGTTAAGCTAACCTAGCCCTAACCTAAACCAATCGAATTCAAATAATTTCAATTTAGGTCATACTAAGTTTTAGGTCAACACCTTAAATTCAAGACCTGACTTATAACAAGTGAGTTGATTAGATATTTGAATCAAGTTCAATTTTACTACACCTTGTATTGTTATAAGAATAACATTTTTGTTTTATTTTATTAATATTAATCTATTTTCTCCATCCCAAAATAATAGATATTTTTTTATTTTATTTTTATATTAAGAATTTAGGGATAATTTCTATTTTTTCCTGTATTATCCTTAAAAAAGAAACAAAAATAATAAGACTTAAATCATGATAGAATGAATAATTAAAATCAGAAGATAAGGAAAACAATATTTATTTTTCTTAAAATATAAAAAAACTATTATTTAAAAAAATTCTTATTTAAAAAATGTCTATGACTTTGGGATAGAGGGAGTAACAAAAAATAACTATTATTCTCAAACATTGAGTTTAGAAAAAAAAAAAAATTTTTGTCTCTCTCTCATCACTTAGTCACTTAGGATATGTTTGGTATAAGGGATCCAACAAAGAGATAAAGGAAAGGAAATGAAAGAAAACAATATGCTTTCTTTCATCTTCCCTCCATTCCTCTTATATTTTAATATGTTAAAACGAACAAAAGAATTGAAAAAAAAAAATTTTGAAGCCTCCTCCCTTTCCCTCCCTCCCCCAAAACCCTAACAAATTTTTTTTTTTATCAAATAAATGAATATTTTCTCTTCCCATTCAATTTCTTTAAACCAAATATTCTTATTAAAAATTAATGTTTTATTATTTTTAATTTTTTAGATATTTATGGTCACAATATTCTCTAGTCAACTTTTGCACACCTTGAAAATAATTCTCCAGCAATTTTAAAGTTATACCATCATATTAACCTTATACATTTAAAAAAATTAATTTTTGCTGATCTCAAGTTAAATGATGTACCAAACTTATAAACTAATATTGGCTTATGAGTAAATTCAACCTTAGGATTATTCTTTTAATTAATAATGACAATTAATTGGGATTAATTTTGTAAATTAGTTTAGTTTGGAATTGATTAAATTGTACTTTATTTAATTTCAAAATTATTAGATAAAATTAGAATTAACATACTATTGATACTTAACAAGAGTTTTTTAAAATTTTTAACCTCTATGAGTTGATATTTAATTTATTATTATATTATTTATTTAATGATAATGTATATTTATATTTTTATATAACTTTCATATGTTATTAAATGATACTTTATTTAATTTCAAAATTATTAGATAAAATTAGAATTAACATACTATTGATACTTAACAAGAGTTTTTTAAAATTTTTAACCTCTATGAGT
>BPVZ01000017.1:1532095-1547278 GCA_020521535.1 Rubroshorea leprosula
ATAAAATTATATTAAAAAATAATATAAAAAATTATATCTAAATTATTTTTAAAAAAATTATACCTCCAAGCATTTTTCAATTGTTTAAGGTAAACGAGGATTGTTATGAAAAGTCAAAAAATGCCAACTCATTGTCTTTCACTTTTTTTCCTTGTTCTTTTCTTTTTTTTTTTCTCAACGTCATTAGTTGAAAAAAAAAAGGATTTTCTGGCCATTTAATGGGCCAAATATGTACTTGACTGAGGGAAGAACGGAGTTAGTATCAAAAAATCAAGTTCAACAACTATTTCAATATTTAAAAAAAAAAATTTTGTTTTGTAGAACAGTCTATATTTGATTGTAAAATAAAAACTGTTAAACAAAAAAAAAACCTTTTAATATTAAGTCTTCTCCCCCATTAAATAGTTCCTATTATATAATCTGCTACAATCTAAACTACATAACATATTTTTCTTTTTCAAAGTTCAAGGATCATGTTGATACAAATATAAAGGCATAGTGAACCATTTCGGTATCTTTAAAATTAGTAGATTGATGTCAGAAGAGTGGTAGAGTTGGGGGAGTAGTCATGAGGTTGCCGCATTTACTGGAATTTAGTAATAAAGGGATATGACGCAGGTGTGAAAATTGAGTGTGTGTATGGCAAATCATGCAAATCAGCCTCTAAACTTGTTAAGCAGTGGCAAATAAACCCCTCAACTCAAATCAGTGGCAATCAAACCCTTGAACTAGATGACAGTGGCAAAACAACCCTTTTTTGACTGGGACGTTATCTTTCCGTCCAAGTTTGCTTACGGGGCTTTTTTTTTTTTTTTTGACCCATTTTAAGTTTATGTTGCTTAAGTGGAAGTGGATGATGATGTGACAAGCTAAAAGCCTCATTTTTTATAAAAAATAAAATGTCTGATTAATTAATAATGAGAGTAATAAAAGATAATATCAAAATTAAATAAAACAAGCAAGCTCAATCACTTTCCCAAGAATGGCAGTTCAATTACCTTTTCAATCCATTTCATGTTCATCAAACTGTCTTGTTAGTGTTGAGGTTTTAAAGCAATGCCTAGAATCAATCCCTTAGTAAACTAAATCAACTACTAATAATTAGAATAAATCAAATATAAAATAAAAGGACACTAAAGATTTACATGAAAACCTAAACAAGAAAAACCATAGGGTGCTTACCTAAATGTAAATCAATCTACTATTAAATTGTCAAATTACAATCTTTGAATCAAAATTCAAATATCTCAAATCTCTAGTATCCGGAAAGGAGACTTGCTCTCAACCTTACTTTCTATTTTTCTCATTGTTTTCTCACATTGTACACCTCTACACACATACACATTTTATACTAGAAATAAATATTGGTGTTTTTGGATATAAGGATATTAACAACTAAACTACCAAGGATCAGTTTGTTAACTTGACAAAAGCTAGAGGTGTCTTCTTTACTTTTCCCACTTTCTTCAAGAATAGCAAGTCTCTATTGAGAAGTCTTCTCCTTTTAATACTTCTCAAGTCTCTATCATTATCAATGCACCAAAGGTGCATCTCCATTGTTGAGCCACCCAACTTGGGAGGGCTAGCTCAACAATCTCCCCCACCCAAGCTAGTTAAAGGGCTCTATCAAGTGTACTTGTGATCAACGAAACTCAAACTTGCTTCTCACTAAGGACTTGGTCATCATATCAGAGCCATTATCATTTGTGTAGACTTTCTCAACATTAAGCACCTTTTCTTCAATTGCATCATGTATCCAATGATACCTCAAATCAATATGCTTGGTTTTAGAGTGAAACTATAAGTTCTTACTCAAGTAAATGGCACTTTGATTATCACAAAATAACACAAACTTCTCTTGTTTAAGACCCAACTCTTCAAAGAAAGTCTTCACCAACACAATCTCCTTTCTAGCTTCAGATAGAGTTATATACTTAGTTTCTATAGTAGATAAGGATACACCTTTTTGCAGTTTTGACTTTTATGAAATTGTTCCCCCTACACAAAGCATCAAGTATCTAGAAGTGGACTTTTTAGTGTCCAAATCTCCACCCAAATTAGCATCACTATAACCATCAAGTAAAGGTCCATCCTCACTATACAAAAAAACACATATAAGAAGTACCTCTAAGATACCCAAAAATCCACTTAACAATTGCCCAATGTTTCCTATCATGATTGGATAAAAATTTGCTTACTACCCCCATTGCATAAGCTATATCTAGCCTTATGCATATCATGACATACATTAGGCTACCAACTGCAAAAGCATAAGGCACATTTTCCATATCTTATGACTACTCCTTGCTTGTAGGACATTTCTCTATACTAAGTTTAAAATGGCCAAAAGTGGAGTACCCACAAGCTTTGCTTTGTCCGTGTTAAACATGTCATGCACCTTTGAAATGGCCCATATCCACAGCTTGCTCTTCTTTCTATCTCAAAAGATCTTCATTCCAAGAATTTGCTTTGTTGGACCCAAATCCTTCTTAGAAAAAGACTTTCTCAAATCACTTTACAAAGCTACAATTTACTTTGTGTCATGGCCTACAATTAACATATCATCCACATAAAGCAAAGGTATCAAGAAGTCACCATCTCAATATCTCTTAACATAAACACAATGGTTAGATTCAATTTTAGTAAATTTATGCTCCCCCATAAAAAAAAGTCAAACTTACAATACCATTGCCTTAGAGCTTGTTTAAGACCATACAAATTCTTCTTTAATTTGCACATTGAATTCTTCTTGCCTTGCACCTCAAATCCCTTAGGTTACTTCATGTAGATCTCTTCCTTAAGATCACCATGGAGAAAAGCTATCTTAACATTGAGCTATTCAATTTCTAAATCCAAACCGGCTGCCAAAGCCAAAATAACTTGAATAGAGGGCATTTTCATTACTGGTGAGAAACTCTCATTATAGTCAATACCTTTTTGTTGTCCAAAGCCTTTCACCACTAATCTAGCTTTGTACCTTGGATTAGGATTGTTGGTCTCAAACTTCACCCTGAAAACTTATTTGTTGTTAAAAGCCTTTTTATTCCTTTGGAAGCTTTACTAGCTCATAAGTGCCATTCTCTTGCAAAAAATTCATTGCTTATTGCATTGCCATCAACCATTCTTTCTTGTTTTCACTCTTTATGGCTTCATTATATGTTTCTAGTTCTCCCCTGTCAGTCAAGAACAAATACTCCTTAGTTGAGTACTTCCGAGATGGTTGATGAAGTCTAGTAAACCTTTTAATTTGAGGTTGTGGTGTTAGTTGTTCTTCTTATTATATATTTTTTTTAATGGGATGTTTAGCAATTGGCTCTTAGACATCTTACTCCTCTATTTTCTCGTGACCATTATTCATAGCACTGGGTTGAGTGTTGAAAAAGTACAATAATTATTGTCTAGTATTTCTTGAATGGACTCACTTTCATCTTGCTTCTTGGAGTCTTCAATAGTTTCATTCTCAAGGAACACCATATATGTAGTTCTCATAAGCTTTTTGTTCTTTAAGTCCTACAATTTGTAGCCATGCTTGTTATCACTATATCCCAAGAATACACACTGTTTGTCCTTTCATCAAGCTTTGCTCTCTCCTTTTTTGAAACATGCACATATGCCCTTCAACCAAATACCTTCAAATGCTTATAAGATACTTCTTTACCTTACCAAACCTTCTTTGGAACATCACCATTTAGCACAACCAAAGGAGATTTATTGATCAAGTATATGCAGTCTTCAGAGCTTCACCCGAAAGACTTTGACAACTTAGCATGACAATGCATACAAACAATTCTACCACAAATGGTTTTGTTCATCTTTTTAGTAACTCCATTATGTTGTGAAGTTCTAGGAGTAGTCTTCTCTAGCTTGATTCCTTGTTCTCTACAATAACTTTCAAATTGTCCACTATACTAACCACCATTATCAGATCTAACACACTTCAATTTTCTGCTATTTCTCTTTCTATCATTGCTTAAAACTCTTTAAATTTTTCTAGCAATTAGTCTTGACTAGATAAATGATAAGCCCATAATTTTCTAGAGAAATCATCAACAAAGGTCACAAATAATATAGCACCACCAAGACTTCTATCTTTCATGAAATGAACATTAATGTGAACTAAATTAAGTGCATATTTTCTTCTAGACAAAGGTAGAGTATGAAAAGAAACTCTATGATGCTTACCAACTAAACAATCAACACAAGTATTTGAAAGTTTACCTATAATGCCAAGTAGGAGTTCTTTCTTACTAAAGATGCGAAGTCCCTTCTCACTCAAATGCCCAAGTCTCTTGTGCCATAACTCAATAGTCTTAACCTCTGTTGCGTTGACTTGTCCTTGACATTGTTTTGCATGAGTCTCATTAAGTGTAAATCTTTTCATACTTCCTGCCACAACCATAGTACCCTTTATAAGCTTCCAAGTGCTATTTTGAAAATAATTAAGGTAGCCATCATCATCTAGCATGCCTGTAGACAACAAGTTGAGATGTAATTAGAAACATGTCTCACATTCTCTAAGTGTAGCTCGGACCCAATGTTTGTTTCAATCCAAATATCTCCAACCTCCACAATCTTGGCTTCAAACTTGTTTTCCTTCTTCATGTAACAAAAATCACCTTTTCGATAAGAACTAAACCAATCTCTACATGGTGTGACATGATAAGAAGTAGCAATATCCTTCTTCATGTAACAAAAATCACCTTTTCGATAAGAACTAAACCAATCTCTAC
The DNA here is from genome assembly GCA_020521535.1 of Rubroshorea leprosula. Classification (NCBI taxonomy): domain Eukaryota; kingdom Viridiplantae; phylum Streptophyta; class Magnoliopsida; order Malvales; family Dipterocarpaceae; genus Rubroshorea; species Rubroshorea leprosula. Next base: position 1,536,826 of record BPVZ01000017.1, read on the forward strand.
ATGGTGTGACATGATAAGAAGTAGCAATATCAACAACACATGTAAAATCTTGATTACCAACAGCAATGTTATCATTCTCATATAATAAGTATATTTCACCCTCAAAAGTGATTGCGGTAGTGTTCTCCTTGGCCTTCTACTATTCATGAGTATCAACCCCTTTCTTAACACCTTCATCTTTATTGTGCTAACAACCTTTTTGATAATGACCTTACTTCCCACAAGTGTAACAAGTCACTCTACTCTTGGATTTTGACTTGCCTCTAGACTTCCCCTTGTTGTACCCCTCTTAAGATTGTTTGTCATTGTCCCTTCAAGTGTACCTTTGCTTACTCGTCCCTCTATACTTAGTGACCAATGCTTCAAACTCAAAGCTCATAATTTCTTGCTCTTTTCTTCTAAATTTTTCACTCAAGATGTTGTAAAGTCATCTCCCCATCTCTTGTTGAGTTGCTTAAAGTTACCACCAAGGTTTCCTAACTATCTGAAAGAGAACTCAATAGAATCAGCACTTGTACCTTATCATTTATAGCTAGTTCATTGTAACTTGTTCATTCAAGATTTCTTAGAAATTATTCAAGTGCTCGGACACATTTTGGCCCTCCTTGTACTTGAGATTGACTAGCTTTCTAATAAGTGATGCTTTTTTCAAGGCATTATTTCTTTCAAATAGCTCTTCAAGCTTAGTCCACAATTTATAAGACTCCTTCTTTTGAGCCACATGATGAATCATGCTGATGTCGACCCATTACAAATTACACCACAAGCTTTGCGATCTATCTTTTTCCAATTAGAATCACTGATTTTTGCCGATTTGATACCTTTGTGCTCAATTGGGTCATAAAGGTCCTTATAAAACATCTTGTCCTCCATAAAAGTCTTCCACAAGGAATAGTTGGAAGTGTTCAATTTAATCATGATTGAACCATCCTTTTCATCTATCATAGTTGCTAGACTCAAGAATCACCCAAATCTCACTCAAGAATTTTCACAAATACTTAATAGGCTAACACCATATTTTTTTGGTTGAATTCTATCAAACACCTTGTATGCAAACCAGAGCTTTGATACCAAATGTTGAGGTTTTAAAGCACCAATGCCCAAAATTAATCCCTTAATAAACTAAATCAATCACCAATAATCAAATTAAATTCAACACAAAATAAAAGGACACCAAAGATTTACGTGAAAAACCCAAATAGGAAAAACCACATGGTGCTTGCCCACATGCAAATCAATCCACTACTAAATTGTCGAATTACAATCTTTGGATCAAAATCTAAATCTCTCAAATCTCTAGTATCTCAAAGGGAGACTTGCTCTCAACCTTACTCTCTGTTTTTCTTACTGTTTTCTCCCACGGTACACCTTTGCACACATACACAATTTATACTAAAAATAAATATGGCTGTGTTTGGATACAAGGATAGTAACAACTAACCTACCAAGGACTAGTTTGTTAACTTGGCAAAAGCCAAAGGTGTCTTCTTTGCTTTTCCCATTTACTTCAATAATAGCAAGTTTGTGTCAAGAAATCTTCTCCTTTTAATACTTGCCAAGTTTCTATTATTATAAATGCACCCAAGATGCATCTCCATTGTTGAGCCACCCAACTTGGGAGGGCTAGCTGAATAGTAAGAGGTGGTAGCATCTTTTCTTTCTTTGTCTCCATTTAATTTTCTCCTCTTTTTTTCTTTCATTGTTGAGCCGTTATCCTCCTTCTTGCATCTTTCCTTACGTTAAGACCCAAGTGCTACTTTATATATATATATATATATATGTATACATTTAGATATGTTTTCAAGGTATGGGCTTGTTATGCCTGTAATTGGATGATGGGGGTTTTATATTTTTAGATATTGGGTGGGGTTTTTGATCTTGCCCACCTCAATAACACTTTTTTTTATTGGGGATGTGAATTTTTATCAAATTTCACTGTTACCAAATCCTAAGTTGCGGGTATAGTTATGGTTGTATATAAATTGTTTTAACGTCACACACAAATTATGTTTAGTTTGATTAATATTTTAAGGATATATATTTTTTTTAAATAAATGTATCAATCATTTTTTATTTTTTAAATATTAACTTTTTAAAACTTATTAAGATTTGAATTGTATATTATTAGAATTATTTCTTATTTTATATTAATTTATTTCCTATCCTATATTAATTTATTTACTATTTATTCTTTCAAACCAATATGAATTTAGGTAACCGAAGCATTAACCATCAAATAGCGAAATGGATAACTTTTCTTTAAATATTCCAACAAGTTGCATTTCACTGACTACATGCATGACACACACATATATATAATCGGATTGGTTTTATGAATATAATTATACTTAACCATAGCAAAGATATGGATTCTTTTCCAAGGAATTGCTTCCTCCTGATCACATTTTCTATCCTCTTCGCCATTTCTTCGTCTCTCCATATCTTCCCACGCCGGCAACATATTAAAATCTTCAACCGCTTGGGTGATGGTGTAGAGCTTGCTCTTCATTGCAAATCAGGAGATGATGCCCTTGGAGTGCATAAGATCTTTCCTGAGGATGTTTATGAATTCGATTTTCGTACCAACGTTTGGGGAACGACGTAATTTTATTGTAATTTTTCATGGCCAAACAATTTTTATTGGTTTGATATTTATATTGATAGTAGAGATTATGAACGATGCACGGATTCTATTTGGGAAATAAATCCAAGTGGCCCTCTTTTGACCAATGTAAAAGAACAGTATTAGTGGAATTAGCTCAATTTTAATTGAGAGGCAAATAGGATGCTTGGGATTAGGACAATGGGGCTTTTTTTTTTTTTTTTCAACAGATGGTATAATGAAAATAAAACGCCTCAAATAAAAGAAATAATAATAAGAATAATAATGTTTTCATCAGCCATTTTCTTCATTGATTCAGTGTTTTGATGATATGTTTAAATCTATTAAACGACATTATTTTGATTATCATGGCCAAATACATTTACCAATTAAAAAATAATACTTAAAAACTAAAAACTAAAATCAAATACTAATAAAACCTGTTGGTCAAAAAAATATACTAATACCAATAACTTGTTAATTGAAGTGAAAAGAACTCGATTCTCATTAAATAAAATCTCGAATTCGAGTCTTGTGAACGGAAAAATAAACTTTGGGAGAGCTTCTCCCTTATAGAGTCCAACGTAACTCAATTTTAAATTAATTGGGATGCAATGTGATTACTGAATACTGGAAGGTTAATACCAATATATATATACACTAATGAGACGATAATTTATACCTTCCAACAATTAATTAGTAAGGAAAAAAAATAAAAATAATCTAGAGTAACAATTAGCTATTTAACTTTGAAAACATGAGTTACTTGATAATAGATCTAATGAATTGTAAGAAAAAAAAATATTAGGAACTTTTAAGAACAAATAATAAAATCTAAAGGAAGTAATCAAAAGTATAAAAATTAAGTATTTATCATTGTAAACATGGCTTGTTTGATAATAGGTTCTATGAATTATAAATATTTAGTGAACAATAATAATAGAGAAATTTATAAGAATTTCAATTAAAAAAAGAAAAGAAAAGAAACAACCAAGAGGAAAAAAGTACTTTCCTCAATGTTGTCTTGAGAAGAAATCAATAGACTATATATAGTACAAAGAGAAGAATGTCAAGATATGGGTGACAATACTAGAAAATGATATTAATGAAAACATTTTATGAGAAAAGATTTAAACATGTTTTTCATTATTTAGTAAACTTTTGATGAAAAGGAAAATTAAAAGTTGTGTCTATTTCTCTTCTTTTGGTTTAATAGACATGTAAGAGAAGATAATAAGAAATATATTGGTATTAGTTTACTATACATCAAATATATAATTAAATGTGTTCTTTTAACTTCACTTAAAATGAAACTCCCGATTTATGCATTAATATGAAATTCACTTTTTTTTTTCAAGTAATTCAACATGCGATTCTTAAATGGTTAAATTTGTAGGAAATCTGGAGACTGAAGCACAGCCACCAATAATTGTACAAAAGTATGAAACTATTTTTCTTTTTTAGGAAAGGAAACAGATAATTTGTATTCTTATTGATGTGCTTTCCTGGACAATTAATGTGTATAAATATACAAAAACGAATAATTAGAATTCTATGTTTTTTATATTATTTATTTAATATTATAATAATTTTTTAATCAAAAATTTTTAATTGATTTAAGTATTAAGAAATTATTAATAGAAATAAGTATTTTTTATTTTACATATAACAAATTTTAGTGCCTAATTTAATTCTTGAGTGTAATATTTTATATAATATATATAAATTATTCATTGTTAGATATATAGATTTTCTTTATACATAGGGTAGCTTTTTTTTTTCATTTTTAATATAAATTTTATTAATTGTTAATCTAATAATCACATATTTTTGTCTCATACTTCTATTATTTTTTTCATCTTCCTCAGTTATTTTTAATTTTTATTTAATTGAATTCATAATTCTTAAAAATTGAAAAAAATTAATCAAAAAACTCCTCTTAATACAAAAATGGGTTTTTAAAAAATCAAGATGAATAATTTTTGAGATTTTTTATTTTTTAAAAAAATAAAAAAAATTATAAATTTCATTATATACTTACTTTTATTGTCCTTGACGATCATAGATATGAACATAATGACTTCCACATTTGAGTAATTAAAAAATCTAATTCGCTAAAGTTGATTTACCACAGAAGACCAAAGTGTTGTACATTGAATGGTTTTTCCTTCAATAAAATTAAAATAATATTAAACAACTATCTATAATTAATTGATCAAGTATTATATTTTATTCAATTAAAAAAATGAAATTCAAATAAATTTCATGTAATTATTTACATATGAATTACCTTTGATTTTCAATATGTAATTCCACGTAAGTAACATTACTACCATTTGTTTGCCTTTCTTGTGGAGTTCCAACATTGACCAAAACTCTAATAACATCTAAATTTTTAATAAAAGTATTTTAAATAAAAATAAATCACATATTCATTTAATAAAATTATATTAAAATTAAAAAAATACCACAAACACATTTCTTCTCTTTCTTGAGAAGCTTCTCATAATCAATGAGTTCAAATACAAATCTTGGAATCTCTACGACTTCTTCGATTACTTCTTTGACAACGGTATTAAGATGAAATTGAATCTTATGGTTGTTATAAGAGACAACACGATAGGTGTCCTTATTCTTTTCCACAGAAAAATTTTTTACTTAATAAACATTCCTTTCAATCAACTTATTCTTAAATCATAGAGTATTAGAACTTCAAATGATAGCATGAATAAACATTTTTTGCAAATAAATAATTATTGTTAATAAAAATTGTTAAATATATAAAAGACTAAATGTAATACTTATAAAATTACCTTCTCATTGGCTAGAACCATTTCAGTAGTGAGATGGTCCCTATCATGTTTTAAATTAAAAACATCTCATAATCTATATATTCGTACTTTAATCTTCTAATCTTCTTTATCAGGTGAAAGTTGATCAAGAAATCCATATTCCATATCTCTTGCAATTGATATACCTCTGCATAACAAAATGTTTTAAAATTAGAGAAAAAATGTAACATAATTAGAGAGAAAAGAAATCGATGCTTAAAATCAAATACCTATTCATATTGAGAAAATGTAATCCAAGCAACTAGGGGTGGGCACAAAACCCGCAACCAATCGGGCAACCGACAACCGACCCGAAAAAATGGTGTTCGGTTCGGGCTCAAATGTTCGGTTTCGAGCTTGGACCGATCTTAAACGGTTCGGTGTTCGGTTGTTAATCCAAAAACCGAGCAACCGAATAATAAAACCGAATAAGAAATATATATATATAAATATATTTTCACTCCCTTCTCTTAAACCTAACCCTAATCCTCTCCCTTTCAATAAAATTTTCTTTCCCTCCTCACCCAGATCCAGATCTGCCACCTGCCTTCCATAGATAAAAAAAAATTTCATCTCCGCTAAATCCAATCTTTAATCTTCCTTTTTTTATTTCTTGTTCTTTAGTCGCTTTTCACTTTCTGTTCTATGCTTCTATTTCTTCTCCAATTCTCGTTCTTCTCTTTTATTAATCTCCCAAGCTCTATAGCTCACTCTTTCTCTATATTTCTCTTTTTAATCTCCATCTTTCTACAAGTTTTATAACTTGAAAGCCCAATCTCCTTCATCCCAAAAAGGTGGAAGATGTAACCATAGGATCTTACCGGATCAATAGCGTCTCATCGTCGCCGGCAAGTAACTCAAAGATGGTCAGACCTTATCCGAATGCAGTATCCAAAACGGTCAAAATCCTGTCTTTTGATTTCTACAGTTGTGCTTAGAATTTTTTTTTTTTTTTTATGGAAAAGGCTGGATGATTTCTTTACTTTTGCATTGTGTTGACAACCTTGAGATTGCAGAAATTGGGATATGCTTGAACGACTTTTGATTCTTTTTTGGATTTGGCACTTGGGAAATGTGATGGCTTTGGATATTTATTTGGATCAAAAAATTGAACAAAATGGATCATCAAACATTGTAGGAAATTTGGGCCACAAAAACGGAAGGCCCAAACCCGAGAAAGTCTAAGGCTAGAATTGGTAAAAAAACCGAGACCGATACCAACCGAACCGATTAATTGGGTTACAAAACCAAATAACCAAAATATTGATCGGTTCGGTTTTCAATTGTTACTTTATAAAACAATCAACCGATAAAAACCATCAATTCGGGTTCGATTCCAACCAAACCGAACCGATGCCCACCCCTACAAGCAACTATACCTTGTAATCAAAATTTGGATTTAGACAAATCTCTAAAACAAAACAACAATGAAAAACTTTCTCATAAACATAGAGACTTTAAATAGTAAACAATTGATCCTTCAAGTTCTAACTTCCATTAGTTTTTTCCTTCTTCATGTAAAGAAAGCAATAAATTTATTAATAAAAAATAATAATATGACAGTTATAAACATCCAATCATGAATGATATATTATAAAATTTATTTGCCTTGATAACTGAAAATAATTTAAATAAATGGTATATTAATTGTTCATTATTAATATTAATATTGAAAAGATTGGTTTATTCATAGGTAGATGAAGAGGCAAGATCATTTTTTTTTTCAGCATGTTAATTAATAATATAAGACCATTCATCTTTTGGTAGATGAAGAAGGTAAAAACTAATGGAAGTTAGAACTTTAAGAGTCAAGTAACTTACATATTAATTAGTAATATTTAAATTGCTAAAATGATTAGTTATTTTCATGGATTTAATTTCAGGATCTTGGATATAAATGCCATTGGGAATAGGACAATTATAAATGTGCAAACATGAATGGTATATTACAAAATTTATTTGCCTCGATAACTGAAAATAATTTAAATGAATGATATATTAATTGTTCATTATTATTATTAATGTTGAAAAGATTGGTTTATTCTTAAGTAGATGAAGAGGCAGTATCATTTTTTTTTTCAACATATTAATTAGTAATATTTAAGATCATTCATCTGTTGGTAGATGAAGAAGGAAAAAATTAATGGAAGTTACTATTTTAAAGGTCAAGTAACTTACATATCAATTAGTAATATTTAAATTTCTAAAATGATTAGTTGTTTTCATGGATTTAATTTTAGGCTCTTCGCTATAAATGCCAATGGAAATGGGGTGGGGCTAGTGTGGTGGGGTAAATATAAAATGCTTACCCTATTTAATGCATAGGGTAGCATTATATATATATATATATTAATTTTAATAAGTAAGACAAAATTCTAAATTTGATGAATGTTTTGATTTGCATTCCCTTTGCAGATGAATTTGTTGCCATGATATGTCAGCTTGCATGGATGATGATACTACGGCCAAAATTGAAATGGAAAAGCAAAGAAAGGGGAAGAATAAGAGGGAAAAAAAGGGTGAATTGGTAACAAATATCTAGGAAATGAACACAAAACTCAGAGAAACTAGTTTTTACATAATTCATTTTCCAAAACCAAGAAGAAGTGCAATAAATATTTAACGAAAGAATTATTAGTAAAATCAAGAAACTCAAGGATTGGGAACAGATTCTTTTCACTAAACACAAAATCCTGGCAAATTTGCTCAATTCAGCCCTTCATTAAACATTACCCATTTTCTCCTATAATCACAAATGACTCAGCCAAAAAAAAAAAAAAAACATTATAAGCAAAATTAAGAAATTGAATCTTCGCAAGTTATGTTTTTCTTAGTTTTGTAGCCCAATTTGGTCCTGAGCTCATGGGTCAGCAACCACGAGGTCCTAATTGAAACACACCTTGCCAATGCATCCTGATATGGTGATTCAGTGTTATAGGAAGCTTCTAAGGGGTAGAGGAGAGAAACGGGGAAGGGAAACGAAGTGAAGAGGAGAAAGAGAAGAAGAAGATAGAAGAGTTTAGACTTTAGAATGATATTTTTGCCTTTTCAATTAGTTTTAGTTCATTTTCAATTATTTTAATTTATGTAATTGACATAGTAAGTAGGTATAAAATGCCATGTCACGCTCAAAAAAAAACCACATGGCCGCCAGCTTAACAGTTGATCCCACTCAACCAGAGCACCGTTAGTTTTTAACGGATTGATGACGTCATCACTCAGGTAAAGGTTTCTTTGCCATTGTCATCTAGTTTAAGGGGTTGTTTGGCACTCATTTAAGTTGAGGCATTTATTTGTCATTACTTGACAAGTTTAAGGGTTTATTTGCATGATTTGTCTATATGAATTGCCAATAAATTAAATAATTTAGTAGTATTTTTTTTTTATAAAAGTGAATGTTATAAATTCAAATCACAGGAGAAACAAGCTAAATCATGTAAAACTGATTTTATAAATATTTTATTTTCATTTTAATGGAGAGTCAATAAATTTTATTAATTTAAAAATTAAAATTTTTAAACTTTTGAATTTAGATCTAAAATTTTCATAATGTAAGATGAAGAATTAAAAAATTTATATTTATTAAAGTGAGGGTTAAATACATAGTTTAGCCAGAATGTGGTGGGCTCCTTTGCTAATTTGTTTTCTCTTAAATCTTGACTTGCCCAACGATATGGTCTCCTCTAAATTATTATTTTCTTTTCAGTTATTTACTTTGTGAGTATTTCGAGTCCATTTTTAATTTTTTATCCATTTCAAGATTATACTCTTTAAGGCTTCATTTGATGATATTTTTTAGTATTTTAATTTTTAATTTTTACATTTTTATTATTTTAAAAATATATAAAATATTAATTAAAATAAATATTCTATATGTTTTATATATTTTTAAGTTGTTAAAAAATTTTAAAAATTAATAACTATAGTTATAAATTAGTACTGTCAAATCAAATTCAATTATTTATTATAAGTGAGCACCTTCCTATTGGCTTAATCTATTTAAAAAAATTACTATATCCTAATTTTAATTATCATTTTTATCATGAAAATAATTTTTTTTATTTTTTTAATGATAAAATAAAAGTAAAAAATTATCTTTAAATCTTTAATGTTAAAATAAAATTATAAAATAGCTATGATATTATTTTATGAGGAGAGGGCAGATGAATGATTGGGGTGACTAAAGTATGCCTTCAGCTCCTTATATTATTAAATTTAAAGTTTTTAACTTTTTATCTTATATAATAAAATTTTTAATCCTTAAATTTAAAAGTTTAAAAATTTTAGTTCTTAAACTAACATAATCCATTAACTCTATGTTAAAATGACAATAAAATATTTATAATATCAGTTCTTAAAAATTAAAAATAAAGGGATTGAGCTAAGACAAAAATTCCAATACACTAAAAAAATATAATCAAGAAATTTTTTTTAATCTCAGTTAGAGTTGTTTCTTTAGATTGAATTAATCATTCGATTTGATTGTAAATATCTAATATTGTTCTTGTGTATATAACAAAAACATTCATAATTATTTTAATTTACTAATTTTTTAAAATTTTAAACTTTTAGAAATAAATTATTGTATTTTTATTTTTTAAAATTATTCTTATAAATATTTTATTCTCACTTTAACTAAGAGTTAACAGATTCTATTAATTTAAGATCTAAAATTTTTAAATCTTTAAATTTATAGGTTAAAAACTTTATAATATAAGATAAAAAATTAAAAATTTTAAATTTATTAAAATGAGAGATTAAATGTATAGTTTGGTGCCCCTTGCAAGGGATGTGCGTAGGAGTACAAGGATTTGGGATCAAATCCCAAGTCCCTCATTCCCCTTTTCCTCAAGAAAAAAGATTTCACACTGTTCAAAAAAAAATGTATAGTTTGGTGAGAATGTGGTGGGCCCTTCTCTAATTTTTTTTCTCTTAAATCTTGACTTGCCCAACGGTGTGGTCTACTCTAAATTATTATTATACTTTCAGTTATTTGTTTTTTTGAGTATTTCAAGTCTAT
>BPVZ01000017.1:1732658-1749308 GCA_020521535.1 Rubroshorea leprosula
GTTTTGTTTTATGTAGCCAAGAAATCTGTTCGTTAGCTCACAACAAACGCCCACAAAATTGAAGCTCAACATAATTCATAAATATAACTGTGAATCTCCACCACCCATGGTTGCCGGACATCAACCTTTTTAAGATACCAGCTTCTTACAAAGGTTCGATGGATTCAAATATAAGCACACAGATGTCCAGAAGCAGTTTGATCCATTCTATACCTTCTGGAGCTATATTATTCATCTCCTGGAACAATTTTATAGCCTTGCTTTAGAGTTACTTCTCAACCAAAGTTTCTATCTTAAATGAGAATGCATCTTGTTGGACATCCATCAGCACCAACCATCTTTAGAGGGAGGCAATGGAGACTATATCTTCCTGGTTGGATGTCATCCAGATTTAGGCCCTCAAGTGGAATGATTTCCTAAACCATTTTAGGAGTGTTAGCATTGCATTTATCTTGACATATTTCTCTCAAACCAGCATAAAGAATGCCCCAAATAGATATGTATGACATAAAAAGTGAGACACATTTTTGTTTTCTTACCCTATTCCGCAGAAATGCATAATGTACTGGGGCGGCATCAACATAAGCAGCAACAGATAGGTAATCAAGCCCTATAATCAACGAGGACAAGTATTGACAGTTTGACACAGACTTTAGAATTGCAAAAGAATAGAACAGAGAAAAGAGACTGCATAAAGTTTTTGATTGTTTTGAGAGTGCTAGGCACGATTTCATCAAATTTGTTCAACTTAATTTCATTAAAAACAAGAGACTTAGCTGATGAGTATAAATGGAATTGTGCTGATGATATATGAAGTTAAAAACGGTTTCCTCTATATAAGCCCTTTAGATATGTAGTCAAAATGTCCATCATACCAACAAGTTTGATGTTTGTGTTGTCTACCAACCACTTTGCTCCATCCTCCATGAACGCAGTAAAGTCTGAATGAAACTCCGTTTTGTGCATCAACTGCCTATACAAGAAACTAAGAACAAGTTAGCATGTAATTTACTGAATCAGCTCAACCTCTTAAGACAAATGGTTCAATTTCAAAGTAATCATGTGCAAGTTCAAAAGCCACAAATATAAACATTGATATAAAATCCTACCTGTCAGTATTAAGTGTTTTGAAAAGCACGCGACGTACTCCTTTAGGGATATTCAGAGATTTCATAACTTCAGCTATTGGAATTTGGTAGATTTCATTAGTCATTACAATCATTGGAGGGGAACAAAGCAGAATATTACTAAATTCTATGTTTATGTTCAAAACATTCAGTAGCAGGAAAGGTATTTGATCCGGCAATTAAACTTAAACTAATAGCAATGGTAACACAATTTGTAGACAAGATTGTAATTCTCATTCTCTGCCTCTTGGGAGATTGGAAGAGATTCTAAATTGTTCCAAAATTTTGCATAATTTTCCAAAATGAAAAAGCACATAAGTATTTCCAATAGAACACATACCAGTAATGTTCTTGTCCTTTGGAACTTCAACTACCAAAGCAGGACCTATTCCCAAATCACATGGATCAACAAAATATAATAGCAATAAAAGAATTTAGGAAAAAGCGAATAAAAAGAGCAATTAAAGATAAATGCTTCAAAAAAGCATACCAGTTTATGATGAGATGAAATATATTATTGATTATATTACCGTTAAGCACTTTTAGGCTAAGGGTAGTGACATCAAATCCTTGATCATAGTACTTCTGGAAAAAGTGGCTGGGAGCATCAACATGGGTGCCGGTGTGGGTTCCCAGCTTGAACTCTGATTCATTGGCAATAGAACCATTCTTGATGCTGTGGACAAGCCGGATAAAATGGCCGAGGCCATTCTTGGATCCGTAGATTGGCAGTTCAGAGGTGATGCTGTGAGTGATATCAAAGATTCTGTGATTTCTATGATCAGCGAGGGAAGAATGAACCACCAAAAGAGAGAGTAGCAGCAGGGCCAAAGATTTGTTCTTGGCCATTATGAGTTTCAGGTAGATGAGTTTTCAGGTATGAAGAATATTATACAAGACAGGATATGAAAAGCACTTTGATTGTAGCCCATTTGGACCAATTGTAAAGAAACAGAATTCGGGATAAAGTTGAAATCATCGTGTCAAAGAGAGTGTCACTGGCACTCTCCTTATATTCTTCCTACTTCCTTTCTCTGTTCTTGGTTCTTTAATTTAAAATTTGTTGGATAATTATAGTTTATTTTTAATATTTTTTATAATTTTTTATTTTTAATTTTATCATTATATCTTAATTTTTATTATTTATTATATTATATAAAAATATTTCTTTATTTTTATTTTTTTAAATAATATAAATAAAAATATAAATTTTAAAAAATTTAATCTAACAATAAAATAAAATAAAATCTATGGCTCTAGAAGAAAGAAAGTAGTGTTTTGGTAATCAATTAAATATGAATTTATAGATCAATACGTACAAAAAGGCCACGTGCACACAGTAAATTCAACTTTGGCTGGTGCTAGTGGCTCTGACTTTTGACCATGTGCTTCAGCTTCGTAATTCACAAGTAATCACTGTCATGGATATGAATTAAAGCGAAGGCTGATTTCCTACGCCATTTCAATGGTTAATTATAGAAAGGAGGTTTGGCAGCTCTTTTTTTTTTAAACAGGATTATAAGTTGAGGTAAAAGGATTTGAACTTAACTTTCAAGTTTAGGGATTTATTTTATAAGTCGATTTATAACTATTGTGTCGGGAGGCAGGTGCGGCTTGGTAGCTGTTTGGGCAGCTTCGTAGTCCAACACTGTTGAAGTCCTTAACTGCTTCTACACCTGAAAATCCCAAGGATGTTTCATCGGGGAAAACACTCCGACGGTCAAGTCAGCAATACTCAATGCTCTAGAGAGAAATGCTCTAAAAAAGTAATTGCGGAGGAAAAAGCGTAAAGAGTAATTACCTTCATCGGAGGTAGTTGGGGGGTATTTATAGCCCCAAGTGCTGACATGCATCTGTACATGTAAGCATCTCATTGGCCCACGTGGCGCTATTCACGTGGGTATGTTTGTACTGGTGCTCTCTCACTTTGGGCTAACGAATGTCAGCTTAGGCCCATTATGTATGGCCTAAATTGGGTGTTGAGCCTATTCCAACATTACTCCTCCCACGGTGTTCGATTGACGAACTGGATTGGGTGTGCATATGGCCCAACGTTTGAGTTGGTGATTAGGACGGACAGCGTTAGCAGCTCGCGACTCACCTCGTTGATGGTCGATTTGAAGGATGGCACCGAGTAAGACGAGCTCGAGAGCCTAAAAGTATACAGGCGAGCTGGTATTCGCAATCCAACTAGCATGGGCTCGGCATATAAGCGGGCTGAAGTGGCTCACAAAAGGTGAGCTCGCCCGGCGAACGACCATGAGCTTAAATTTAAAGTGTTACTCGTTATTCCAACGAGCTCGGCCATGTTGACATAAGCGCGAGTGAATGTGTAGCGACCTGAAATAGTGTCGAAGGCTTTGAAGCGACTAGGTAATGTTCACTTGAACAGAGTGACGAGCTGAGATGAAGCGACCTCAAAATCTGTGATTTCTACCGAGCTACCGCTCTTGTGACGACCTGATAAAGGTGGTCACAATGATGAGCGTATGTGGATGAGATAGGGAACAGATCAACCTATTACGATATGAACCATGGGGATTTTTCGAATCCATCAAATCTCATATGCTGCCCTTGTGACGACCTGACATATGTGGTCACAATGACAAGCTGATGTGAACGGGACAGGGAACCTATCCGCCTGTTACGATCTGAATCTTGGGGATTTTTCGAAAAATCACTCAAATCTCTGAGGAGATACGATTGATCTCCCCGTATCTCTCTGCCTTCCCCGCCATAAATGCTGGCTCAGCATTTGAGGGACGTGACAGCTAAAACCGGCGCACGTTATACGAAATGGGGTTACACGCATGCCACGTGTGGGATGCTAACTTGCGCGTCAGAGACATGCGTACGACAATTAACACTGCAATTTCAGTTTTATTCTTTGCATAACCATTCCTCTTTCCATTTTCATTTCATTGTTTGCTTGAAACCTGCTGAGATTCTCTGTAGCGAAACACTCCGGCTTGAAGAACAGAGCACCAGACCACACACACTATAGCTTCACATCACTTTCAGGTAAAATGGATTCCTTTAGAGGGCTTATAGAGCTACGAGGTAACCAGGGCAGAGAGGGAGAAGAGGAGGGGGTTATATCTGTAGAGCCTGTTGCGATGATAGTGCCGCCGGTGCTGCAAGACCTGCTGGAAACGTTAACGCCTGAGAACAGCGCCAGTTCAAGCGCTAGGGACGACGGTGGCGACCACCACGCCTCACCGTCTAGCAGCTCGTCATCTAAAGAGACACCCAGCCGCGAGGGAGAGACGGGGAATGTGGTTGGCTGTGAACGAAATTTACCCGTGGTTGAAGAATGGGAAAATAGGGTAATAACGGGCAGATTGAGCAACCTATGTAAGGCGCCCAAGGAGTTGCCATCTGGATTTAGGTTCAGGGCGGCGCTTCACCACGAAGTGGCAGATAGTGCGCCCTCGATAAGTGGATATAGAAAACTGGAGGAGATGGTGAGGTCATACCACATCACCAGGACAATATTGCTCCGAACTGGCGCACCGAATGAGAGGGCTTGCACGGTGTCACAAATGGGCTAGATACCAGTGTACGTGGATCATTTTAAGGCCAGCTTGCGATTTCCCCTGCCCGGGCTAATATTCGACCTACTAGCAGACTACGAGCTGGCTCTGACGCAGCTGATGCCCAACAGCATAAGGTTCATCATAGGCTTTATGCTGTTGTGTGAAAGGTTGGAGGTGCCGGCCAAGGCGATAGTGTTCAGGTCGCTGTTTCAATGCCGGCTGTGTCCCAACTCCCGAGGTGCCAAGTGGTATTACCTCTCCAGGAGAGAGAAGAGCCAGCTGTTCAAGAACGTGAGGAACAAAGTAGCGAGGTGGAAGAGGCAGTTCATTTTTGTTCGCAACATGCGTATAGAAAGAATAAGCAACAACCTCGCTGCTCGGCTATTTGAATGGCGTGTGCCGAATGCACATGTCAATTACCCTCAGCTGCTGCCTCAGGACACGGATATAAAGAATCAGCTGCTAGAATACACGCGGAGGGAAAATTTGATAGATATAGAGGCCCTGGTTACCTCGGAGCAGCTCGCGGTGTTCGGGTTTATCGACGTGGCAAACCTGTTCACAGAAGGTATACTTTTATCATATATCCTGAATTCTAGCTGAGCTGAGTCTTATATATTTATTTGTGCAGGTGAAATGAGCAACATACTGGAACGCCAGCGCCAGCAAGCCCAGGGCTCCCGAGGTCATGCAGCAGGCAGCAGGTCGCAAAGACAAACACAATTCGATGAGCGACCGCCTCCAGCGCCACAATCTCGCAACTTGTCACATCGTAGTTCCAGCTCGGCGTCTAGGCCTCGCGCCGAGCAGAGGGTTGAAGTTGTGGCCCCTAGTGCACGTAGGCGTGCACGTGAGGAGACTGACAGCGAAGATGAGGTCCCCCTCACGAGGCGCAGAACAAGCGTGGGGGCTTGGCCCGCGCAGGTGGCTCAAACTGCTGCCGCACGCTCATCAGACGCGCCATCAGCCACGACGCAGGCAGTAGGGGAGCCCGCATCTGCGTCGGCCTCAGTTTCGGCGCCCCAGTTCGCGTTTCCGGACGGCTTCAGCTATGTGAAGCCTGACTGCCAGCCCGCCATGGTGCAAGGCATGCAAAGTTCTTTGCCTCCCGTAGATCGTCAGCGGGCAAGGACTTTTGTGCAGCAGCATGGTGGGCAGGTTGCCATGGTCAAGCTGATGGACGTAAGTATTTACTCACACTTGCGTAATTGTTTTACTATTCCATTCTAGAGACTTACAGTTGTTGCTGTTTGGCAGGCATTCAGCTACGCGGTGGCGCTATTCGAGAGCGAGCAGGCGGCTCGCTCTCAGAATAATGAGCTCAGCGCCAATTGTAAACAGTTGGCAGTGGAAAAGGCCAGCCTTGTGGATGATGTCAATCGTCTGCAAGGCTCGGAGATGGCCAATCGAGCTATTGCAGCGAAGAGCCGAGCCGACGAGCTCGTGAATAGAAATAATGAGCTCAGGGAAGAGCTGGAGCGAGCCCGCACCGAAAAAGAAAGCGAGATCCAAGCGACGAAGGATGAGGCCGCCTGTGTTGAAGAACGGGCCAAGAAGGCCGAGGCCGAGAGGGACCATGCTCTAAACGAGCTGAGCTCCCTAAGGCGACAAGTCACCCAAGCCGCCTAGAACCTCTTAATCAAGCTGAGGAGGCCATGAACGAACTGAAGACATCTCACAGGCGCTCTATAAGCATGGCCCGAGCTCAAGGGGCAGAGTGGCTGGTGGCCTCAGCCGTGTTCCAAGACGCTGTGGCCGTGGTGTCTACAAACATGACCACGGAGATCTACAATGAGATCCGTGGGAAGGTGCTGCACCATCGCCCGGACTTCCCCATCCACGAGCTGGCGTTTTTTGACGGGGAGGACATCGATGAGCAGGGTAAGAGCCTTGCTCCCCTTGTTGACACGACGGTGCGGTTGAGATGTGATCTCAACGAGGAGGGTGTACCTGTCTGGCCGCCCTCAGTTCTAGAGGAGGGGGAGGATCCAGCGAGGCTGCCCTCCTTTGATGCATGGGTAGAAGGGGCTCCTGTGGCTGAATAGGAGCCATCAAGCACGCCACCAAACTCTCAGCCTACCGTGGTCTCGGCGAGGTCGCCCGCCAATGCACCAGCTCCCGAGCCCGCAGCTCGCACACCTCCAGCTTGCTCCTTTCCTCTCGCCGCTGACGCATCCATGCCCGTCGATTTGATGGATGATTAGGCTTAGGATTTTTCCTTTTTTGAGCTTTTGTATTTTTTGTTTCTTTTCCTGCAATTGTATGATAATCTCCTGTACTAAAACTTGCAATTTTTTGAAAAGAAATAGAAAGTTGGAGATTATATCAAATTGTTCTTTGTTACTGTATTGTATGTATGGTTTACATTTCCTCGAACAAATCCCTCACTAACATATACATTAACTGTAAAATCTTCTAAGATTATGTACATTCCAAATATATGGTAACTGGCATCCTTGTATTTCTGCCAACACGTAAGATCTAGGTCGTTTAATTTGAACAACCATATAGGGACCTTCCCAATTGGGAGCGAGCTTGCCCATGTGTGAATAAGTATTGGTTAATCCAGCTTTGCGTAAAACTAGATCGCCGACCTGAAACTGACGAGCTCAAACTCTTTTATTATAGAATTTTGCTACACGGCTTTGATGCGCCATGTTTCTTATTCGAGCCATTTTTCTGACCTTTTCCACAAGGTGTAGGTTTTCCCTTAAAAGTTGCTCATTGTGATCATCGCTGTGCCGATCTGCTCTATCAAATGGCAATCCGACCTCTACAAGGATAACGGCCTCAGCTCCATAAGCAAGGCTGAATGGGGTTTCCCCTGTGGCTGAGCTGGGTGTAGTGCGACAAAACCACAGGACTTTATTGAACTCGTCAACCCAATTAGAATGTGCAGCCAAAACACGCGTCTTGAGGCCTCGCAAAACGATCTTGTTGGCGGACTCGGCTTGTCCATTAGATTGTGGAGTATACACAGATGTTAAGGCGAGCTCAATGCCATAGTCGTTGCAGAACGACCTCAGTGCCGCGACTCGGACCTGCGGACCATTGTCAGCAATGATCCGCTTAGGAATACCGAACCTGTGTACAGATGACCGAGCTGAGCCACAAATTATATTTGTATATAATGTATCGATGGCTTAAGTCACCTAAGAATACCTGTATAATATCGAATTGAACAGGAATTCTTCTATTTTCTTTTTTATTGTCGTGGACAATGGTTTAGCTTCTATCCATTTGGTGAAGTAATCTACCGCAACAATGAGGTAAGTGCAACCTCCTTTGCCTTTGATAAAAGGGCCGAGCAAATCGACTCCCCACTGTGCAAAAGGCCAAGGAGATGAGAGTGATGAGAGCATTTCCCCTATTCCGAGGGAGATGTTTATGTTTAGTTTAAAGACAAACATGAAGTTTGCACGAACTTTAAAACGAGCTCAGTTACCTGGCATGTGACTATCATCAACGTTAAATTGGCAGATCGGGCACTTTTTGACATAGCTCTATGCGTTCTCGACCATAGTAGGCCAGTAATAACCATGCCTCAGGAGTTTCCGAGCTAACGTTCTACCACCTATGTGCGTGCCACATACAGCTTCATGAACTTCCCTCACAGCGTATTAAGCTTCATAAGGAGTAAGGCAGCGCAATAGGGGCATTGAGGTTACTCATTTGTAGAGCTGATTATCTAATAAAGTGCAATGTGCCGCCCTGCGTTTAATCAACTTTGCAGCGGACGGATCTTCAAGTAGCTCGCCACTTTGCAGATAATTTATGAACGGGGTAGTCCAGCTCGGTGAAGAGGGATTTGTGCTTAGCAACTGACACTTGATTGTGAAATCGGTGTAGCTTGGGGCGTCCAGCACCTCGACAATTGTTGATCTTTGAGGGTTAAGGTCAGTGTTTTGAAACCCAGACCGGACCAGCCGGTCCGACCACCGCCCAGAGCATGAAACGGGCTGGGTTGATACCCAGGCTCGTTTGGACGGTTGGCCCATCCAAACCCGGAGAACTCGTTCCGCCCATCCCGCCCGGACGGCCCGACAAACCCGTCGGGCAAATTGTTCCAGGCTGGATGGCACCACTGACGCACATTCTGCAAGTTTTTTTTTTTTTCCACAATCGGGGTTTCTACTTTCTAATTTCATTCCATTCTCAACTCTTCCAACTCCCAATCTCAACTCTTACCAGTTACCACAACTAAACAAAATAAAAAAACCCACATCATCCATCGTCCATCGGTAGATTGGGCAGCAGATCTTCATCATCCATCGTTCTCCTTCTCGGCTTTTCCACTCTCCAGTCTCCATTCTTCAGTCTCCGTCCTTTTTTCGGCGAAGAAGAAACCACAAGGCAGTGGATCGGGCAGCAGATCGGCGTTCATCGTCTCTCCAACAGATCAGTAGTCAGTAGGCAGCAGCAGCAAGCAGCAAATCGGCGTTCACCCACCAACCTTGACCCACCACCAGAGGCCTTCACCGTCGTGTCCAACCGAGGGTGCTACCGGTGAGTTGGACGAAATCTGTTTCTCCACTGAAAAGTCTGAAATATAAGTCGATTTTTTTTTTCAACTTCTGCTTCAGTGAATGTAGACTTGTAAAGTGCGAAACAGTGGCTATTAATTATAATTAATTAATTATTTCATGAAAACAGTGGCATTTTGATTGACCTGCTGGCCGATCGGTTGAACCAGTCGGACCAGCCAAACCGAGAACCAATGAGTAAATCGGTTCAATCACCGGTCCGATTTTAAAAACCATGGTTAAGGTCCTGCGAGGAGGCCAGCTTTGACAGCTCGCCTGCTCGGTGGTTATCTGCTCTTGGTATTTTGTCGATTTGGAAGGAAACAAATCCTGACTTCAACCTGTTGACCACAGAAGCATAACGACCAAGCTGGGGATTCCTGATTTCAGAACTGCCATTCACTTGGCCCACAACGAGCTGAGAGTCACTAAAAACCTAAATGCTTTGTACCTTCAGCTCGGACGCCAGCTTCAATCCGTAAATGAGGGCTTCATATTCTACAGCATTATTAGTTGCCTAAAACTTAAACCTCAGTGCATGCTCAGATTTAAAGCCATCTGGGCCCACTAACACAGCCCCAGCACCTAATCCTTCAATGTTAGCAGCTCCATCAACATACAAAACCCAGACTGGGTGCTCGGGTGCCTTTTCTTCCTCAGTCACCGAGATGCACTCCACCAGAAAGTCTGCAATGGCTTGGCCTTTTATGGTTGTGCGCGGCTGAAATTTGAGGTCGTATTCACTCAACTCGACACTCCACTCGATAAGTCGACCAGAGAGTTCGGGTTTCTGTAGTATTTTTCTCAATGGCAAATCAGTATAGACAACAATTTGATGTGACTAGAAATAAGCTCTCAACTTACAAGCTGTGTAAACCAGGGCAAAAGCAGTCTTTTCTGCTAGTGGGTAGTTCTGTTCGGCGCCTTGTAAAACCTTGCTCACATAGCAGATAGGCTTCTGATTCTTATTCTCTTCCCTGAGCAAAACTGAGCTCACTGCCTCTTCTGTAACCCCAGGTTCAGGTATAAACTCTCCCCTTCCACAGGCTTGGACAGCAGGGGTGTTGATGCCAGATATTGTTTGAGCTCGTAAAACGCCCGCTGACACTCATTAGTCCATTGAAAGTTCTTGGGCTCTCGCAGGGCTTTGAAGAACGGGAGGCATCTTTCCACCGACCTGGCTATGAACCTGTGCAACGCGGCTACACGACTTGTCAAGCGCTGCACATCCTTTACAGTCTTGGGAGGCTCCATCTGCTGAACGACAAGAACCTTCTCTGGGTTCACTTCAATTCCTTTCTTGGATACCACGTACCTTAGGAATTTTCCTAATTCTACAACGAACGTGCACTTCAAGGGATTCAGCTTCATCTGGGCTCGGCGCAAGTTTTGAAACATCTCACTCAGGTCGTTTATGTGATCTTCAGCTCGTACATTGGTGACTATCATGTCATCTACATATACTTCTATGTTCTTGCCGATCTGGAGCTTAAAGATGATTTGCACCAGCTTCTGATATGTAGCGCCAGCATTTTTTAAGCCAAATGGCATCATGACATAGCAGTAGATTGCGTCACCAACATAAAAAGCTGTTTTCTCCTGGTCATCCAACAGCAACTGAACCTAGTGGTAGCCTAAGCTAGCATCAAGGCAACTCATCCGCTCATGTCCAGCTGCGCGCTCTACCAGCTTCTCGACATTTGACAAGGGATGAGGGTCTTTCGAACACGCCTCATTTAAGTTGGTGAAATCAATACACATTTTCCACTTGCCGTTTGGTTTTTTGACGAGTACATGGTTGGACACCCACTTAGAATATTCAACCCTCCTGATAAAGCCTGCCTATAGTAGCTTTTGTATCTCTTCATCTATAGCGACCTGCATTTCAGGGCTAAAAAGGCGACGTTTCTGCACCACCGGCCTTTTGGTGGGGTCCGTGCTGAGTTTATGGACTGTCAATTCTGCCGGAATGCCAGGCATTTCATTCGTAGTCCACACAAACACGTCTTAATTAACCCTTAAAAACTCTAGAAGCTCTGCTCATTCTTCTTCTGTGAGTTTGGTGTCGATCTTGACTGTTCTTTCTGGCACATCAGGGTTTAAGGGGACTGTTTCTATTGGCTCTACTTTCTGTTCGACACCCTCAGGTCGATGCTCAATGTCCGATATGCTCATTGTCTGTTGACCGGGCTAAGTCGACCTATTACCTCCAAAAGGGCCTCTCGGGGCTACAGCGAGCTCAACCTTCTTAAATGTATCTTGATAACAGGTTCTGGCCATTTTCTAATTCCCCTTTAGCACTCCTACCCCCTGAGGAGTTGGGAATTTCATATAGAGATGGGGTTGTGAAATAACAGCCTTCAGCTCGCACAAGGTAGCTCTTCCTAATATAGCGTTAAAAGCCGATTCCATCTTGACAACTAGAAAGTCAACAGAAGCCATCCTAAAGCGTGGTTCTGAGCCCACATATATGGGAAGGGTAATAACTCCCTCAACCGGGACGAGCTGGTTGTCAAAACCATATACGGGCCCTTCATACTTCTGCAGCAAGCTCGGATTCAGTTGCATCTTTTGAAAACAGCTCCAGTATAAGATATTTAGCGAGCTACCAGTATCGATAAACACCTTGTTGATATTGTGATTACCTATATGAACTGTTGCAACGAAAAGATCTGCATGGGGCATCATAATGTCAGGCTCTCCTTCTGCTCGCTTGTAATCTACCGGCCTGAATGTAATAGGCGCATTCTCCCACTCTACCTCCTCGAATGGCCGCTTCAAAGGTCTGTTCTTGTTGACGGTCATCACTTGTCGGGCATATGCTTTACGGCCTCAAGCACTTTGGCCTCTAGAGTGTATACCACCCGAGATCATGTTTATTGTGCCCGAGGTCGGGGGTATTCCAACATAGCCTACCCCCTTCTTGTCTTTTTGGCTCTGAGTGGCAGTTCTCTATCCTTGGCCTCGCCTATTGAACTGACGGCCCCTATACGCTCTGCCTTGCTCAGAAGGATATTGATCATCCTAATATACATCTTGTGTGTTGCCGTGCTGGTACCTCTGCCCTTGAGGTCGGTCATACCCTTGTACAAAGTGATTTTGAGTTGGTTGCTTGGTATGGAGCTTCTGAACATATCCTTCTAGTTTTCCATTGCGAGCTAGGAACTCCAGCTCGTCCTTTAAGTGTTGACAATCTTTTGTATTGTAACCGTATACACGATGGTAGTCACAATGCTTGCTCTTGTCTGCTCTTGGAGAATCATACAACCGGGGTGGGGGTCTTCTAATCCAATGCTGGATTTGTGCCAGAATTTGAGACCTTGGCAAGGTCAGAGGGATGTAGTTAGCATATTTCGGGAATTCAACTGGCTTCCCCCATTGCTCACTGACTTTCTGCTTTTT
This sequence comes from Rubroshorea leprosula, assembly GCA_020521535.1. Taxonomy (NCBI): domain Eukaryota; kingdom Viridiplantae; phylum Streptophyta; class Magnoliopsida; order Malvales; family Dipterocarpaceae; genus Rubroshorea; species Rubroshorea leprosula. The sequence goes on from BPVZ01000017.1 coordinate 1,745,247, forward strand.
CTTTTCCTCTCTGCTCGGTGGTTGTTCATTGCTTTTGCTCTGTTTGTCATCAGCTCGTCGCTTGGACGACTGGAAGTCTTCTGACAGTATAAAGCTAACCGACCTGTCATTAACTTCATTCCACGTCTTCGGTGGGTTTTCCAACAGGTCGTTAGGAACCGTCCACGTTTCAGACCATGTAGCAAGGCAGACAAGCAAATGGTATTGGGGATGTTATCAATGTCTAAGGTGGCTTTGTTGAATCGTTGCATGTAATCCCTCAGAGATTCCCCTTCCTTCTAATGAACTTGCATCAGCTTGGTTGCTGTGCGTTTGATCTCCCTTTGACTCGCAAATTTGTTAGAGAATAGCTTGACGAGCTGGGAGTATGAGTCTATAGAATGTCTAGGGAGTTTGTGATACCATCTTCTGGCTATTGACTTCAGTGTCGCTGGAAACACTTCACACATCATGGCGTCATTAGCATTTTGGATTCTCATGATGGCCTGATATGTATGTAGGTGCTCATCTGGGTCACCTGATCCATCATGTCTCTAGGTGGAGAATTTTAAATCCCTCTTGGTATGGTTCTGCTGTGATGGATAGGTTTAGTGGGGCACTATCCAAATCAATGGTCTATTGATGTGACCTAGGGCTTTTCAGCTCGTCAATGGATTTCTGTACGTCCCGAAACTGCCTTTCCAGGTCTGCATTCTTTCTCATCAGTTCTTCACCATGTTTGGACGAGCTAGGCTCGCTACCATGTTTGGACGAGCTAGGCTCGCTATTCAACTTCCCACTTCCCTTTGGTTTGGTTGGAATTACCACATTACTCAAGGCCGGGGAGTTATGAGTTGCAACCATTGCAGTTGGCTGTGCATCCCTGTTCAGCAAAGGAATCAGGGGGTCATCTAGGATTAAGCGGGCAAGGATTTTGCCCATTTCCATCTCGAGAACTCTGGTTCTCTCTTCAAGCTCAGTTGTACGAGCAGGCTTCGTTGACCTTTCAAGTCGTTCTTGTGGTAGATTGCTTTGCCTGGGTTGTCTTTGCCTTGTTCATGTTGGAATTTGGAAATGTTCGGGCTGAGTTGCATACCCAATTGGTGTTCTTTCATCATCATCTGTTCCACTTAATTGATCCTGTTCTGCTCCCCTAACGAAAAGGTTTCTCGGCATTGGTCTAAAGTCATTAAGGCCGAGCTCAGATAGCTGAGTGTCTTTCTGTTCATCCATTTCATTTCTTGGAGGGCGATTTCCAGTAAAGGTACGGACCATTTTGTCTTTCTGCCTGTTAAACTACACAACTTCTTATTCGAGTTCTCATAGACGGTGCCAAATATTTGAGCAGCTTCGTAGTTGTCACGCCCCATAACCCAAATCCGAGACGTGGCAGACATCGTGCACTCGTGAGAAGATCTCACAAATGCACAAGGCTCAGAACTTATCCAATTCACATCTGACAATCTAATAACTTAAATCAAATATTTCACATTAATTTTGTGTCCAACACTTAAGCTCTGATCTCAAGGTAAAATCTATCATACAAAAGCATGATTTATTCCTAAATTCTATATCAATCTCGCAGTGGCTAGCCTTCTAACTCGTCACTTCCTGTAGTTTCCTCGTCCTCGGTTTCACTTCCTGAAATGGTAAACAAGGAAAAACTATGAGATAAACTCAGTAAGTAAAATATGAAGTGCCCCTTATTAAACTTATAGCATGCTAACAAGTGTAATCACAAAAAACGGATACAATATGGGAACAAAATAGATGTCTCCTCTATAGGTCACGGCCAATGTTATAAACCTCCCACTGGCAGGCTATAGAATTTATTAGTGTAAAATCCCACTAGCAGGATTACAGAAATACTAGTGTTTAACAACTCCCATTGGCAGGAGGAACCGGCTCTACAGAAATACATGTCGACATGTGCTAGCGTTTAACCCCCACTAGCAGGGTTATCAATAACATAACCATATCCGAGACAAAACAGGTAGAGGTTAACAGAAAAATCATAATTCACCAATTACTTTCAAATCATCCGGACAATCAAACAAATCTCAAGTAGGCATGCTCAATTTAATGAAAAGCATAAAAATTTCACTTCAAATCAGTCATACTTACTTTTGTATAAAACGGATTTAGTCCCGCCACCACTTCAAAAACAAATCAAAACATGCTTTTAAAAACTGTACGGACATTACCATAAATTTACTCACCTCACTCGCATAACATAGAAAATTCACTCCATAACCGAGATTCGATCTCAGTGCTAAATTGACAGATCGATCGAAAACCTAATCAAAATATTTCAAGAATTAATTCTATACAATCACAAATTCAGAGTAAAGCCATCATTAACACTATCCCTAATCATGGTGCTATTCCTATCAATCTCCACATTTGTTCTTATATCACAAACTAATCATTTAAGTCTCCGTTAATTGTTGACCCTCGATGTGTGAACAGTAATCTGTGAACAGTAACTCCAACTTCCAAAAATTGGCCAAAACACTAGCTAATTCACGGAATTTTCTCCAAAAATCACACAGCAGTCAATTACTAATTTTCTACATGAATTAAGCAACAAAACCCACTTAAAATGCTCTTAATTGCTACCGGAATTCCCCCATTTTTCCAGCACAATTCGGACACACACAAGGCAACAAATAACTGATAAAATTTCAAGCTTGGAGCTGTCAACATACCAAAATTTCCAGCTGCAAACCGGACCTAGCAGGGGGGGAGAAGCCGACGGCAGTGCAAGGGAATTTAGGGGGATCTACCCAAAATTCAAGAAACCAAGAGCAATTAAGGTAAACCCAAGCTAATTCAAGAAGAACAGAGGGATTGGTAGCTGTTTCTTACCCAAAAATGCCCAGAATTTGCACCCACAAACCGGCAAGAGCAGCAACCGGTCGGACAAAGCAAAGCAGATCCGGATTCTTCTCTGCAGGGGGGAGAAATTCTGGGTTCTAGATGTGTTTTAGAGCAAGAAAAGAAGGAGAAATCCAAGCTTTCTCACCGGTTTTCTCAAGGGAGGTGCCGGGTTCCCCTTTTTTTTTTTTGTTCGGGCTGCAGCAGGGTCGGGAAGAGCAGAACCACGGGTGAGGAAGAAAAGAAAAAAGAGAAAAAGAAAAAGAAAAGAAATAAGCCATCCTTATCCAATTATTTTCCCTCTTTAAGTCCCTCAACCTTGAAATTTTGGCTATTAAGGCCCAAAACAATATTTTTTCACAATTTAGTCCCTAACTCACTTATTTATCCTAGAAAATTTTGGGGTATCACAGTAGTCCAACATTATTGAAGTCCTTAGTTGCTTCTACACCTGAAAATCCCAAGGATGTTTCCTCGGGGAAAACACTCTGACGCTCAAGTCAGCAATACTCAATGCTCTAGAGAGAGATGCTCTCAAAAAGTAATTGCGGAGAGAGAAGTGTAGAGAGTAATTACCTTCATCGGAGGTAATTGGGGGGTATTTACAACCCCAAATGCTGACATGCATCTATACATGTAAGTATCTCATTGGCCCACGTGGCGCTGTTCACGTGGGTATGTTTGTACTGGTGCTCCCTCACTTTGAGCTAACGAATGTCAGCTTAGGCCCATTATGTATGGCCTAAATTGGGTGTTAGGCCTATTCCAACAGCAGCTTTGTTAAAGGCAGACACTGAGTAATGTATATGACGGAATCATTGAGACTTTGTCAAGGAAATGAGTGAGAACAAAAGTTATTTTGTCCACATTTCTTTCTTAAGCCATTTTAATAGTAATTTTCTCAAAAGGAAATTGGCAGTTGTTGGGTACTAATTTTGCGCAACACTTCCCCGAGTCCCAGACATTTTGCTAACAATTTAAATACCTATGATAAAATCTAACTGTAGAGTTTAGTGTTTATCATGATGTTAATATATTATTAATAATGAAAGCCTCAAAATATTCATAGTATTATATAAGAAAAAGTATTTATCAATTGTACTATAAAAAAATTAGATAAAAATATTTTTAAATTATATTATTTTAAATAATTTTTAGTAAAAAATATTATAATATCTTAATTTTTATTATTTATTATATTATATA